>JALPQI010010322.1:0-43480 GCA_025490895.1 Thaumatotibia leucotreta | reverse complement strand
GTTGGCCACGTATTTGAATTCGGGTTTGCCTGTTGATCAAATATTTTTAAGTTTACACAAATGAAATGGCTTTGATGGTAAATAACTATACCTACAGTAGAGATGAAAATACAAACATAATAATATAAACATGTAAGCATAAAAAATTCAGCACAATTTTATTTATCAAGCTTTGTTAGCTAAGCTAGTTTAATTTGAACTATCTAGATACCTAACTACTAATGAAATGAATTTCTACAATCTGTAGTACTAGAATACAGCGATCGTTATGGATATATATTTAATCCTCCGCATACGAGATGAAAAAGGTTTGTATAACGTTTCCACACTTTTATCCATACAACTTATGCCGAAGCTTAATAAAACAAATATCTATGATTCGTAACACTTGCCTGATATTCTACCACTTCTATCACCACAATAGTATTCGAAAAATAACGCTTGCTCTCGGATAGTAATGCGAAAAAGTAATTTGAACTTACTGAGAGTAAGCGATATCCTTCGAATAAAAATTTGGTGAAATCGGGCCTAAGATAGGTTCTTTCACGAGAAACCGAAACCGAAAACCGGTGTTAATGTACGAAGAAATACCGGTTTAAGTAATTAAACCGGTATTTTTTACGAAAGTGTATCCGTTCCAGAAACTGTAAGATAAATGACTAACAAATAGCTTTAAATTATATAGGTACTTGTTCCGATCTATGATCTTTCGGAGACTTCAGTGCAGTAGCTACTTTGTTCATATTATCGACGCAAACTGGAGGTCTCTGTGCCTGATAATGGTGTTTCGCCTAGGCTAGGCTCTCCGAAACATCGCACGTAACGACTAAAATACGTCAATATCAATGCTTATTCATATTTAAAAGTTGATACATATATTACGAAAGCTTAAAATCGATATCGCGAAACGCAATAAATAATGAAAAAATTTGAAAATTGATGTTACGTACCTATATGCAAAAATCCAAATCAAATGGGACATACTACAGTGCATTCATCCTTACTTGTCTTATCATGTAAACAAACAAAACGTCAAAGTTGATCAAAGACAATCACTAGTGATTAGAAATGTCGAAATAATGAAATGTCAGCGATAATTTCACTATTTACGTAAATAGAGGATTATCGATTTTGCGTAGTCTGTCAGGAAGAGAATTAATTAGTACAATATTATATCAAAAACATATTGAAATCAACTACAACAATTTTGGTAAATTACTGCAATTTATTTTATTTGCATTTTTTCCAAGTTGTACTTTAACCCCTCGTATGCTTCCTGTCAAATTACGTTACTGAAAAAGTGACCTTGACAATTAAAACAATAGATTGAAATTCCCACGCACGGATCCGTGTCTAAGCATACGAGGGGTTAAGTATTAATATCGATATATTGTCATGCCAACATTACGGTACATAGACAATCTAGACATCGCAATGTCAGATGTCATGAGGGTTATCCGACCGTAACGGCGTTTATTAACGAAAATCTTTACAGAAATGATATTTTTCACTGCTTTTTTGAGTGATTATAATACTTTGCGAGTTTTTTTAAGTATGCAACAACATTTGACGTGATGATTATTGTATAATTGCCGAGAAAAGTGTGATAATGTTTTCAAAAAGGGTTTGTTTACATGATAAGACAAGTAAGGATGAATGCACTTTAATTGGCGATCGGTTTTAACACTGATTTAACTATTCAAAAGCGCATATTGGGAATTAGAACGTACTTAAGTATCAGAGCTGTCTTAACGTAGCAGAATCTGGGTAATCTAGCTTCGCCGTTTAACATAAAACCACGTGTTTTACCAGAGATAAAACTACGCTAGATCGTATATTCTTTTTCAAGAACCGCTCAGATATTTGTGAGCACCCTGGCCGCTCCTATATATCTGTTGGCGATGGTACAAATTAGGGAATGCAAAACCGATTATTTTTATATGGGCATAATCGATTTTAATCGGTTATTTCATACAAACCGTAACCGGTTTTGCATTCTCTAGTACAAATATGGCTTTATAAGCTAAGCATTGATTAGGATTAGGCACCGTATATTAATGAAATTGGTGCATTCCACGAAAAAGGCTACTTTGTCTGGAACGTGACGGCTACCTTAGAAATATATGGAAAGTGCGAAAATTCTCTATACAAAAACCCAGTTATAAAATTAAGATACATCAAAAATTATATTCGTAACTTTATAATAGATAGTTCCACGAAAGTGGAAGCCACGAACACCATAACGTGACATGTAAACACGAGGAGAATTTGAAATTAGTGTTCTTTTTTCGTACTGACAGCAAATTTAATTACAACTTTAAGATTGCCCAAAAAGTTTGTTCAAGGGATTTGGTTCAATATTTTGACACAAGTCACATTAAGTCATTCATTCATTCACTACATTTTTTGCAATTAGTACTTTATTTAGATGTGTGTGTAATCATTTAACTCAACTGGTGAAATTACCTATACGCGAAGAAGGGCGTCACGTACCCGGGTCATAATTCTTTTCGTTGTCTTATTTTGTGTCCCTAAAAACGTGACGCAGTGGTGATTGGTGATGAGATGATGTTTTGTTTTCAATTTCTGATCTATGGATTAAAATTTAGTGTGAAAAAGAAATACAAGTGCACCGGATTTTTTAATATACTGAGTCGAAACAGCAACTAAAAGCGTGACAGAGTGGTATGAAACAAGACAGCGAAAATCATTTTGAACCACTCGACATTCTCGTGGAATGCACCAATTGACGGGTTAAACTGTTCCTTACCAGGAATATGTCTTCCAGGGTCTTTAGTAACCTCCAAAACATACAGCTCCCGTCCCTCAACGCTCTTCCCGATGCTAGTCAGCTTCGTGATGCTCGGATACTTCGCAGCCAAGGTCTTCAGGAAGCTCTCCATCTTCACGTAGTCGTGGTGCGTGAAGTCTTCTGCAGGGAGAGTGGGCAGGTCACGACGGTATTCAGGACGGTACTCTGGAGATTTGCCTGGGCGGACTTTGATTGGGGGCGTTAGGTTGATTTTGTAAGAATTTTGACTATGATTGTTGTCTTTTATGTCGATATTAGGGCGGTATTGCCTATGCATGCTTGTGTGATCATTGAAGTAAACTATGAATTTGAATAACGTTATATTACTGCTACAGTTCATTTAAACAAAATAATGAAAATGTGTTGCATATTGATTGAATACCAATTACTCAAATCGGGGTAATACTCAATTTAATTAGAGGAATTGAGGCTGATGTATTATCACTGTTGCAAAGCCTACAAATACCGAAATATCGGGAATGTAATTTAGAAATACACGATGTCAGTCATATTAATAGAGAATAATTCTTTCAATAAAGAACAAATATATAAGTTTAGTAATGTGATTTTATGTTTTATGTGAATATTTTAAATGGGATTTAAAAATATGTAAGTATAAATGAATTATTACCGAGTTTTCCTTCAATGCTGACAGTTTCAGGTACTTCTATGTTCTCTAACGTTAATTTATCTGTAAAAATACAGTACACAATTAAGTGTCACTTACTGCAACTCTAAATAGCAACTACTGATTATATACAGTGTTAAATGAGTAGAAAGAAGTTTAGTGTGTGAAGAAATACGAAGTGTTTAGGTACTTACTGGTAGATTACTGATTAGTAGGAAGGTAGAAAATGTATGTTGTTTACACGACTGTTTTCTTGTATTACTGTGAGACATTGACCAATGATAGAGCTGGTTAGGTTCGGATACCGGATAAACTTTGAAACCGGTATCATGCACATGACGCAAACCCCTTTTTAATTATTTTGCTTGTGATACCGTTATTTTTATACCGGTTCTCAGGACATCGTGTTCAAATCGCTATACTGGTATTTTATAAACCAGATCAGAGTATTTATTCGGCTACGAAACTTTTGATTTTGTGTCATAACCATTTAGTTTCACAATCCAAATTGTTATTAGAAAACCGACACTCCAACTGATTTATAGACGCTTACTCGGCTATCTACCGAGGTATATTCTTTTTATAAAAAAATATGATTACAATATTTTCTTTACAGGTCACACGTACCGAAGTCTATTAAATTATACTTTAACTTTCGTTGCCGGGAAGCCGCCCACGTTGCTGAACTTTGTTCAAATGCCGATCAACCCGCCAGGCGGGTCATCGCCATACAGCCTGTTACGTTATTAGTTGGTAGTGTGGTGATTTTAGCAGTGGCGTAATAATAGGGTGGCAGGGCTGGCAAAATGCCACAGGCCAAAGACCCAAGAGGGCCCCGGCCCAAGAGGCCGCGAATTTAAATTTAAAATTTAACTGAGTACAATGTGACGATTTTAACTCATAGGGCCCCATCAAAATAATTTGCCACAGGCCCCAGATGGTATAGTTACGCCATTGGATTTTAGTATGAAATTCAAAAGGGGGATAAGAAAACTTTTATCGGCTCAAATACGCGTCTTGTAATGTTTCTATACGCATTATATTTAAAGGGTAAAAGGAAACTTAAAGGAAGGTTAAAGGATAACTAAAAGAGAGAAATAAAGTCCAGGCAAATCTTTAGAGCATGCAAACAAAATAGAAAATAAGAAAAAAAAATATGAAAAATAGAAAATATGTTAATAAAAATAAGAAAAAATGTTAATTAAAACAGCGGGTTAGTTAGTGTTATTTACATTTGTTTTATTTATATTACACTTAAGCTAATATTAATTTAATAGATGTTTCTGTCAAATTAAAAATGTTCCACTGAGTGTTCAGTATTAAGTTGTCGTGACAACGAAAATTACCGTTTATTGTGCGTACAGCCGGCTAAAAAGAGATGTATCCATTTTATCACCGTATTACAATGCAGTAAGTTGAAAAAAAATATAAATAATCTTTGTAGTATCTTTGTACAGCGGAATAAATATCTAATTTGTGGGTACAATGTTTTCTTTATATTATTTATCTATACCCTTGAGTCATAATACGAATTATAATTTATTATATTTTCGATTCATTTGATAGAAACATCTGATTATATTGGGAACATCATTTGCAAACGCAATCTTCATATTGGTAAATTATTTTCATTTTTCCTCAGGTGAATGGAATGTTACAAATAGAAATAAAATAAATGTGCTTACAAATGATGTCCTTCCACATAAGTTATTTGTAAATATATTAACAATTTAACATAGATAGGAAAAATTATCTTAGTCACAAAAATCTGTCAAATTTAAATCTTATATCAAATAAAATGAGTTTAGTTTCAGTGACATATTTCAGTTGGATACTTTCATGAACATTAAACCAATGATCGTATCTTAATTTAATCAATTAAACGTGTTACAACCAATATTCATCAACAAAATAGAATATAATAGAATTATTAATAATTAATTTTATTATTCACCTATCATTTAAATTGACTAGTGTTTTGTACCATTTTAAATAATTCGAAATTTTGAACACATAATTATTGCTTTCCTGTCAAAAACCAGTTTTGGCACATGTTTAAAGTTAAAAAATCGCCTAGACGTAAATATACAATTGTATCACTGATATCATCTCAAACAACGTCATTAGATTACATACCACCCATACAAATCTTTATCTCATAATGTAATATTCCGCTTATTACATAAGAAAGTTTAAAACTCCTAATAACGCCCTATATATTTATATTTGAAGTGTACATTAACGTCAATATTTAATTTGACACAAAATTTGAGCTACACATTTTCTAATACGGTCGAAAAGAATGTACATATATAATAGGGAGTTTTTCAAAACTATAATAAAATAAGAATAAATTATTTCGACAATTATTTAGGCCTCAATTTTTTTCTCTGCTACCCAACGGCAAACATTTTTTAAATAACATTTTACTTTGTTGACTTTAGCAGTTCGCAATTTTTCTTATAATGTAAGAAACAGAGCTACTCTCAAGACAAACTGGCGGCGAGTCCATTCATCACTTGTATGAATCTTATACAAATATGAATTGACATTTTAATATATTTTTTTTATGTGGGTACTTCTATTTTTGTTTGTAGCATACCTATATATAATTCTTTCTTTCGACCTTTTTTATGTAAAAAGCTGAAGATAAGTAGGACTAGCCTCTGCCTAATCTAACAGTAATAAATATTTACTTACATTACTAAATATTCTAAAATCAATTCAAGTGTTTCAATATTTGGCACATTGATTGATTCAACATACTTAATATATTTATAACTAGAAATATTCTCCGAGGAATGTTTTAGAGTGTAAATATATATATATTTATCCGGTGATTGTGAAACAAGCCGTTAGTTATGCTGCTGTTTTGTTACAATCATATTACTAGGGGTCGGAACTATGGGTGCAAAACTTTAACAAAACTTTAAAATTGACATATCGATACCTTTGGGTTCAATTGTCGTAAAGGACATTTTGGCGAAAATGAGTTATATATACAGTTTTGTTCAGAATTTCAAGCGCTATCGATCTGTAAGGTTAAAGTTTCGATATCTCTCAAAAAGTTGCCTTTACGACCAAGATTTTCTACTATGGACTTGCAAAAATAGCTTAGCAAATGGGGCGTAAATATCAAGTCATTTATTATAAATAATTTTCTGTGTCGTAAAGGAAATGTACAAATAAAAATAGTGTCGTAAGTGATCTAATACGTTATGTGTTGTCCTTTACGCCCTTACTTTTTACGATTACTGTCTGTAGTTCTATGGCCAACTTGGGCTTAAAGAACAAGTTTTTTCTTCGTCGTCCTTTACGACCGGCACGAAAAATTAATTCTTATAAATTTCTTATACAATTACTATTGAATGATCCGGGTGGTAAAGGACCGAAGTCATTTTTGTTGTTGTTTATTACCATAAATTTGTTTGTACACATACAAACAAATGTATGGGAAATATATTAATAGTCATTCATGTCAAATCAACATCATTCACATCGACACAACTTTTTAATCTAAGAGGGGACCGCTTTCGTAGTATTTATGTAAATAAAATACACTAAAGGTAATCAGTAAACTGTAATCAGCCACTGTCCAAGTACCTAGTTTATACATATAATATATGTGACGGTAATTCTGAATCTTCAGTAGAAATAAGTTGGAATAAAATAATATCTGAAGACATTATAGTCGTATCTGGGAGTTAAATTCTAGAAATAGGTACAATTTGTTCCTTCAGTACTGGGAACTTAACCCGTAGGTATTCCTAGTTCTTCTTTATTGTAAAGTCTTACAATTACTACCTGTGTCACATCCCATAAGCATGAACTACTTGGACAGTTGCTTGTTAAACTTTACTATTACCATTACCTAGTGTTTGTTGTTTACATATACTACGAAACCGTGCCACGCTGCCGTGTGATGACGGTAGTAAGAATACATTTGTCACCACCCCAACTATTCCGTGGTAAGTGTTGGCTAAGGGTTTTAAGTGTCACTGGCCATTTATTTATCGAAGATTGATGATGGGCAGAACCATCATGATAGTGGACACAGTACTGCGATCGCCAACCCATTTGCCCAGCGTGGCGACTATGGGCATTTGCCTCCTATTGCGTTCATACGCATAGGCTAAGGAAAGGCCGTTGTTCAGCAGTGGAATGATATAGGCTGCTGATGACACTTAACTACGAAAGTGTTCCCCTGCTAGAAGTAATAGCTTATACGTTTAAATTACTATTGAGACAGCGCAGCACTGAAACAATAAGTTTAAAATTGTTGCAAACATGTTATATAGTTTTGAAGCAAACAGTGTTTCCATACTTATAAGTTGTCTAGTTTTTTGTTATGACTAAATATTTAGAGAAAATATACTACAACTCTAATCCGGCTTTCATTCGCCATATTTCCTACGTTTTAATAAATGTTTTAAATGCGTTTTGAGAAAAATAAGCGGAAAACAGTCGCTATTTGTACCATTTTGCCTTCATTTACGCCCCAAATTTGTAAGAAAATTATCTAAGACCGTCATTTACGACCCTATCAACTCTCATTGCTCAAAAAAATCGTGGGTGTAAAGGACATACATAGCATTTTGACGTGTCCTTTACAACATCCAACTTCTAAGCCGTTTAGCTTATCACTACGATTGCTACACCAGGTCAAAGACACCAACAATCTACATTGTTTTCATATACACGTCACAAATATAGGTCAAAAAACAAAAAAGTTATTGACAGTTTTCTAAAAAAAATTTAGTTTTTTGCTTCTCCTGAAAACCTGCATTTTGTCCTTTACGACAATTGAACCCAAAGGTATCGATATGGGAACACTTTAGCCAAGAAAAATACGAATATTATTGAAAAATCTGTATCCAATTATATTCCCTATCTTGGAATCTTCAACTTACAATGTGTGGGTGTGTAGATATGTATATTTTATGGATGTATGTGCTATGTCAAGTTGAGAAGTTTTGTTAAAGTTTTGCACCCATAGTTTCGACACCTAGTCATATTACATACTAAAATAACATTACACGCGAGTTACTCGCGATTTTTAGCGCTTTACGTTAGTAGGATAGAGTTGCAGGAGTTTTGTAGTGATATTACAATCAAACGCTCGTCATTGGTGCTAGCCAGCTAAGAGTGCCCAATACTGCCACTCTAGTCTAAATCAACAGGTTAGTTAAGCCTCAACAACATAAACCATTACAAATTGAGCAGCACTGCCCATCTCAGTCCATCGGTCAGGAAAAAGTATCCAATGTTGGTGACTAACCCTCTTATTAACCCAGATAAGCCAAAAACCAAAAAATGTGACCCCCGGATTTTTTACGATAAAGTGCTTAATCACTACATAGTATAAAATAAAGTCACTTTTTCTGTCCCTATGTTACTTTGAACGCCTAAATCTTTAAAACTACGCAACGGATTTTGAAGAGATTTTTTTTAATAGGTAGAGTAATTCAAGAGGAAGGTTTATGTAGGTATAGTACCCGTGCGAAGCCGGGGCGGGTCGCTACAATTATCCAAAAAAAAAAACAAAAAGAATCGGTGTTATAACACTTGGTCGACGTAAGTGGGTTAAATGGCTAAGTATTGTTTGTCTCTTCCGGTCTAATCAATAATATGTCCGCAGTCAAAAGGAGATTAGACTAGGGTGGATAGTCTAAGTTCTTTCGGTCTAATCAATGTGTCCACAGTCAAAAGGAGATTAGACTAGGGTGGATAGTAAGTGAAGAGGTTAGTTAAGCGTCGACAACATAAAGCAGCACTGCACATCACAGTCCATCGGTCAGCTGAAAGTATCCAATGTTGGTGACTATTTCTTATTAGCCAAAAACCAAAAAAATGTGGCACCCCTATTTTATACGATAAAGTATAAGATTAATTGTCAATAAAACACTACAATTATCCAAAAAAAAATCGGTGTTTATAACACCTGGTCGGCGTAAGTGGGTATTGTTTGTCTCTTTCGGTCTAATCAATATGTCCACAGTCAAAAGGAGATGTTAGACTAGGGTGGATAGTAAGTGAAGAGGTTAAGCGTCAATAAAACACTACAATTTTCGGTTATAACACCTGGTCGGCGTAAGTGGGTTAAACGGCTAAGTATTGTTTCTCTTTCGGTCTAATCAATATGTCCACAGTCAAAAGGAGACTAGGGTGGATAGTCTAAGTTCTTTCGGTCTAATCAATATGTCCACAGTCAAAAGATTAGACTAGGGTGGATAGTAAGTGAAGAGGTTAGTTAAGCGTCAACAACATAAAGCAGCAGCACATTGAGCAGCACCGGCCAGCACAGGCCGGCGGCGGCGGCCGCGTTGTATCGCACGCGCAGCGACTTACCGCGCGAGCGCCGCACCACTAGCTTCAGCTGGACGGGGGCCGTTTGCGAGGGCTCTCTTTCGGTCTAATATGTCCACAGTCAAAAGATTAGACTAGGGTGGATAGTAAGTGAAGAGGTTAAGCGTCGACAACATAAAGCAGCAGCACATTGAGCAGCACTGCCCATCAAAGTCCATCGGTCAGCTGAAAGTATCCAATGTTGGTGACTATTTCTTATTAACCCAGATAAGCCAAAAACCAAAAAAATGTGGCACCCCTATTTTATACGATAAAGTATAAGATTAATTGTCAATAAAACACTACAATTACACAAAAACAAAAAAAAAATCGGTGTTATAACCAGAGATCGGACAAATATGCGTCATTGTTCGCAATAATATGTATAAGACTCAAAATTTGAGTATTATTACGAATATTTTTTTGAAATTTGATTCCGAAGCTTTGAGGTGACTATTTACAAAGGTTTTCATAGTTACCGGTGCCAAATAGGTAATTTTCTGAAAATGATTAAATGGTTAATTTTTCAATCAACTTTGGAGTCATGTCCATATTATTGCGAGCAATGACCCACATCTGTCCGATCTCTGGTTATAACACTTGGTCGGCGTAAGTGGGTTAAACGGCTAAGTATTGTTTGTCTCTTTCGGTCTAATCAATATGTCCACAGTCAAAAGGAGATTAGACTAGGGTGGGTAAGTGAAGAGGTTAGTTAAGCGTCAACAACATAAAGCAGCAGCACATTGAGCAGCACTACCCATCACAGTCCATTGGTCAGCTGAAAGTATCCAATGTTGGTGACTATTTCTTATTAGCCAAAAACCAAAAAATGTGACCCCCGGATTTTTTACGATAAAGTGCTTAATCACTACATAGTATAAAATAAAGTCACTTTTTCTGTCCCTATGTTCCTTTGAACGCCTAAATCTTTAAAACTACGCAACGGATTTTGATGAGATTTTTTTTTAATAGGTAGAGTAATTCAAGAGGAAGGTTTATGTAGGTATAGTACCCGTGCGAAGCCGGGGCGGGTCGCTAGTTGTCAATAAAACACTACAATTATCAAAAAAAATCGGTGTTATAACACCTGGTCGGCGTAAGTGGGTATTGTTTGTCTCTTCCGGTCTAATCAATATGTCCACAGACAAAAGGAGACTAGGGTGGATAGTCTAAGTTCTTTCGGTCTAATATGTCCACAGTCAAAAGGACACTAGGGTGGATAGTCTAAGTTCTTTCGGTCTAATCAATATGTCCACAGTCAAAAGGAGACTAGCCTCGTCCTGCCCAATGTGATTTATAAAGGACAAATTCGATTGCATAGAACAAAAGAAAAGAGACTATATTTTCAAACTCATTTAGGTTTCAATTTCAATATCTCAAACTTAGTATACGGGCAGGACGAGGCTAGGGTGGATAGTCTAAGTTCTTTCGGTCTAATCAATATGTCCGATTGTCCGCAGTCAAAAGGAGATTAGACTAGGGTGGATAGTAAGTGAAGAGGTTAGTTACGCGTCAACAACATAAAGCAGCAGCACATTGAGCAGCACTGCCCATCACAGTCCATCGGTCAGCTGAAAGTATCCAATGTTGGTGACTATTTAATCCAGATAAGCCAAAAACCAAAAAAATGTGACCCGCGGATTTTTTACGATAAAGCGATCAATCACTACATAGTATAAAATAAAGTCACTTTTTCTGTCCTTATGTTCCTTTGTACGCCTAAATCTTTAAAACTACGCAACGGATTTTGAAGAGATTTTTTTTAATAGGTAGAGTAATTCAAGAGGAAGGTTTATGTAGGTATAGTACCCGTGCGAAGCCGGGGCGGGTCGCTAGTTGTCAATAAAACACTACAATTATCCAAAAAACAGGTGTTATAACACCTGGTCGGCGTAAGTGGGTATTGTTTGTCTCTTTCGGTATAATCAATATGTCCACAGTCAAAAGGAGACTAGGGTGGATAGTCTAAGTTCTTTCGGTCTAATCAATATGTCCACAGTCAAAAGGAGACTAGGGTGGATAGTCTAAGTTCTTTCGGTCTAATCAATATGTCCGCTGTCAAAAGGAGATTAGACTAGGGTGGGTAAGTGAAGAGGTTAGTTAAGCGTCAACAACATAAAGCAGCAGCACATTGAGCAGCACCGGCCAGCACAGGCCGGCGGCGGCGGCCGCGTTGTATCGCACGCGCAGCGACTTACCGCGCGAGCGCCGCACCACTAGCTTCAGCTGGACGGGGGCCGTTTGCGAGGGCTCTCTTTCGGTCTAATATGTCCACAGTCGAAAGGAGATTAGACTAGGGTGGATAGTAAGTGAAGAGGTTAAGACTTACCGCGCGAGCGCCGCACCACTAGCTTCAGCTGGACGGGGGCCGTTTGCGAGGGCTCTCTTTCGGTCTAATATGTCCACAGTCGAAAGGAGATTAGACTAGGGTGGATAGTAAGTGAAGAGGTTAAGACTTACCGCGCGAGCGCCGCACCACTAGCTTCAGCTGGACGGGGGCCGTTTGCGAGGGCTCTCTTTCGGTCTAATATGTCCACAGTCAAAAGGAGATTAGACTAGGGTGGATAGTCTAAGTGAGGTTAGTTAATCACTACATAGTATTTGGTTATTACACCTGGTCGGTGTAAGTGGGTATTGTTTGTCTCTTTCGGTCTAATCAATTAATAAAATAAAGTCACTTTTTCTGTCCCTATGTTCTTTTGTACGCCTAAATCTTTAAAACTATGCAACGGATTTTGATGAGATTTTTTTTAATAGGTAGAGTAATTCAAAAGGAAGGTTTATGTAGGTATAGTAAGCCGGGGCGGGTCGCTAGTTGTCAATAAAACACTACAATTATCAAAAAAAAATCGCTGTTATAACACTTGGTCGGCGTAAGTGGGTATTGTTTGTCTCTTTCGGTCTAATCAATATGTCCACAGTCAAAAGGAGACTAGGGTGGATAGTCTAAGTTCTTTCGGTTTAATCAATATGTCCACAGTCAAAAGGAGATTAGACTAGGGTGGATAGTAAGTGAAGAGGTTAAGCGTCAACAACATAAAGCAGCAGCACATTGAGCAGCACCGGCCAGCACAGGCCGGCGGCGGCGGCCGCGTTGTATCGCACGCGCAGCGACTTACCGCGCGAGCGCCGCACCACTAGCTTCAGCTGGACGGGGGCCGTTTGCGAGGGCGGTATTGTTATCACGTGCGTTGGGGAGTTGAACCTGAAAGAATAGTACATTACTGCAGACGCCGGGTAAGCCCATTTCACAGCGAGGCATGTATAGTGCTTATCTCAAACATATGCAATGAAATAAAAAATACGACAAAAAAACAGAATTTAGCTGTTTAGCCTGTTCATGAAAACCGACGCCATGTTTATGCTAGGCCGTTAAATTCGTATGAAAATCCTTTACTATTATCTCGAGGTCATCCGCCTGCAACGTCATACTTTAAAGCCTATCATGACGAACATAATGACAACATTTCATTGCATGTTTGAGAAATAGTAGATTATATGCCAAGGCCGTTCAAGTGGGAAATGTCTCGGATGACGTGTAATTGTAGGTCGAGACGAAGCCGAGGCCGACAAACATGTGATCCGAGGCTTTCCCATTTAACGGCCGAAGTGTTTATACTATTTTTCTGCTCAACGTAGCCGGCTGACGGCAAAATAGTTTAGCGCAGCGGCCGGCAATGTGCCGTTTGCCGGCCGGAGGGCAGAAAATGGTATTATTCAATTTGTGTTTATTCCAATAAGTTTCACAGTATAGCAGTAAAAACAAAGGCACTGTGAAGTAAAATTTACATATCAATTCATACTTAAAAACGAGTTAAATTTGGGCGCCCACGTAACGACGTAGAATTCGGCAGATTGCAATGACAACTTGGCAATGAAAATGCCCGAAAAAATCAAATGTTTTTTCGACCGAAATCGATAAAAAAATGTTTCTAAGCCTAGTTTGATTGCGACAGTCTTTTGTTTTGCTATGGATTTTCTTGGATCTGATTATTACTGTTGGTTAGTATAGTTAACAGTTACCCTTCAGCCATAGCGCTGATGTTGTACTGTCCTGGCATTAGCAGCCTCCAGAATTCCCCCTGCTCCGTCGTTTTCACGAAGTGATGCAGCCCCTCCACTTTGATGAGAGCGTTCTGAAACCACACATTATGCCATCAGCCTATGCTAGTCCCACAGAATTAGATTTGGATAGAAGAAACAAGTTCATTCATTTGTATGGGCGTGTCAGATTTTGTACTGAAGTTGTTACTTGCCTATGATTTTAAATATGTCTCAGGCCTTTGAGTATTCATATTTTTTTGTGTTGTTGCAATTAATATTACTTAAGGAGGCATTATTAATGTTTCTGTTCACTTCAACTTACAAAATTTGACGCCCGAAAGCTGCAAGCTGCGATTAAAGACGGACAACTCAGTAGATTTTATTGAGTTCATTTGACACGCTAAGTAGATACGTTTGCTTGATCTATGGTATATATGACATCTGTGGCTAGTCCACTGAACAATGTGCTCTTCTATACAGGGTGGATAATGACTATAATGAGTAACCCGACAAACTTGAAGAGTGTATTCCTGACCACATTTTGAGACAATAATGTCATATGAACTTTTTTGGATTCGGCTTGGTTTGAGAGAGAATGACATGTTTTTCAAAAAACTATTTTAATCATAACAAACTGAAAAATACCTGCACGATTACAATTCTTACACTATGAATGTTATCTTGACACTCATTGATTAACGTTACAGAAAAAAGTTTCAGAAAAATTATTAACAAAAAAAATCGTAGAACACTTAAAAAAACTCTTTCTCTACAACCTATTACTAATCATGTAGAAACAAACTCAAAATATCACAAAAAAATACATAATTAATAAATTACATGTCATGTAACATTTTTTACTTATTTCGACATCAAAAATTCATTGGTAAAGTCTGTCGGATTACTCATGAGCACCCCATCCTGTATATGTACGCATTAGGAAATAATGCCCATAATCGCCACGCTGGGCAAGCGGGTTGGCGATCGCAGTAATGTGTCCACTATGATGACGCTGCTGTCCATCATCAATAAATGAATGATCAGTGACACTACAATCCCATACCATAGTCGACTCTTACGACACCCGCGGAAAGAGTTGGGGTGGTGATGTATTTTTTCTGCCGTCACCACACTGCGGGCCACATGAAACTTTACTACTACTATTTTGGTGCCTTTTTTAGGCTCTAGTGCGAGAAGTAGGTCATTTTACGTCAGGTCCAAAACTTCGGAGGGCCATCCGTACTAAAAAACGTCGTACGAGACACGTCCAAAATAGTACATTACGACACGACCGACAGGGAGTGTTTTAAATCGACACGAGTTACGAATTTCGTTTTTGCACGTGTCTCGTACGACGTTTTTTAGTACAGATGGCCCTCCGAAGTTTTGGACTTGACGTAAAATGACCCACTTCTCGCATTAGATCCTAAAAAGTACACCATCTGTACTAAAGTGTTTTTTGCACTTGTGTCGTAATGGACTATTTTACGAAAAGTCATGAACATTCGCATATGACTTCACTTTGATAGGTTCTCCGTCTTCGTCCACCACAAATCCTTTAACGCCAGTATGCGTTTGCTCTATAAAGGTGATCATGGCGGTCTTATTCAGCCAGAAGCGAGGCAGCTAGTGTACCAACTGATAGCAGGGATAGGGTACCGGTATTTACTCCATACAAAAGAAAGATTCTAATTTCGCTGTTTTTAGTTCTTCGGTATACAGGGTGGAAAAAGATTTTGGGTCAGTGAGGGCAGCTAACAGATCCGGTGTAGCTACGCGAAAATGGTCTTAGGAGACCTTCCCGTGATTTCCAATTAAAGAAGATTGGTGTTTTCAGATTTTGGAAAAAGTATACAGGGTGCGAGAAAATGGTCATTTTTGACAAACTCTTTTTTTGATGCCAATCGATCCTGTTTCTGTTCAGGATCAAAAGCTTGTATGTATGTTTTTTTTTACGTTGCCGTATGTTCACCTCTAGGAAACTATTGGAACTGGATAAGAATGGAATCGATTGGCATAAAAAAATTAACCGTGAATAAAATAATTTTTAATTTTCATACAATTTGTATGAGAATTTTAAATCTCGATTTGTGGCTTTTCTAGCCGAAAAATTTTTTTTGGTCCCATACAAGCTTTTGATCCTGAACAGAAACAGGATCGATTGGCATCAAAAAAAAAGTTTGTCAAAAATTACCATTTTCTCGCACCCTGTATGTTTTTTACAAAATCTGTAAACGCCATTATTCATCAATTTAAAATCGAGGGAAGGTCTTCTAAGACCATTTTCGCGTAGCAACACGGGATCTGGTAGCTGCCCTCACTGACCCAAAATCTTTTTCCACCCTGTATAAATTCTATATAGAGTACTATACAAAGAGTATAAAACATTTTAAAATATTGGGCTTATTCGAGGTTTTTCAAAAACAATCCCTGGCTGATAGTATTTATTCTTTATTATTTATCAACAACCATGTAAAAAACAGCTTACGCCAAGACATTACATGTGGAATCATCTATAAGCTAACATAATTCTAGTAGTTATAACATTTTATGTCAAAATTTTATTTACCTTGATAGGTTCCCCGTCTTCGTCCACAACAAATCCTTTAACGCCAGTATGCGTTTGCTCTATAAAGGTGAGCATGGCGTCTTTATTCAGCCGCCAGAAGCGAGGCAGCTAGTGTACTAATTACTGCTGATAGCAGGGATAGGATACCGGTATTTACTCCATACAAAAGAACGATTCTAATTTCGTTGTTTTTAGTTCTTCGGTATATAAATTATATGTTAGTGCTACTAATTTCTAAATACAATATCGTTAACTACCTAAAGCTACCTATTGAGTACTACATAAAAAGTATAAAACATTTTACAATATTGGGCTAATTCGAGGTTTTTCCAAAAAACCGGTTCCGTTTCCAGGTTGATAGTATTTACCTTGATAGGTTCCCCGTCTTCGTCCACAACAAATCCTTTAACACCAGTATGCGTTTGCTCTATAAAGGTGAGCATGGCGTCCTTATTCAGCCGCCAGAAGCCAGGCAGTTCTGAAGCAGCGGGGTACTTGCAGCAGGAGAGCTCGAAGGTCACCTCGAAGCAGTTGGAGTGGAGGTAGTTGAAGTCTTGCATGCCGCCTGGAAGATAAAGGTTGTTTCGTATAGTCTTTTAACCTTGGGTAATTGCAACGACGGTACATTATTTCATATTGAAATTGTTTATATATGCATTATATTTAGGGCTTGTCCATTAATCACGTCATACGATTTTCGGCCTATTAGATATTTGGTGATATTTGCTTGACCCCCCCCCCCCTCCCTCTCCCTATACAGTATGGTGTGATTAATGGACAAGCCCTTATTTCTACAATCAGAATTTATACATTCTATAACAAATAAAATTAAACCTTTGTTTTCTTGCACCTATGTAAAAACCTTTTTTTCTTGCTAACTTTTACATAGGTAGTTAACTATTATTTAATATAATGATCTGAGTCTTGTTAACCGACTTCAAAAAAGGAGGAGGTTCTCAATTCGACAGATTTTTTTTTTTTGTTGTATGTATGTTACCCGATATCTCCGAGAATAGTGAACCGATTTTAAAATTTATTTTTGTGATCGAACGTGTATTACCCCGAGTTGGTCCCGTTGGCACCAAGTTGCGGTCTGATGATGGGATCTTGGAGAAATCGAGGGATCTCTTCAATTGTTATAGGTACATGTATGGCGCTTTCGGTAATTTTCATTCATTTACAAGAATTTGCATTCAGAAAGTAGGATTTGAGGAAACCAATGACAAAATAATCGGGAATCTTGGAGAAACCGGTTGAAGTCGGTTTTTTAAATTTTTAATTTGGTGATTATGTTGCAAGAACCCCTGTTCGGATGTAGACCTCCAAATGGTTAAATTTCTCCCGGTTTTCAGGAAGGACCAGCATAGTTCTGATGACGTCATTCTCCCATTTCATGAGAGGTCTACTTCTACGTCTCTTTCCTACTGGAGCTTTCCAAGATGTGACTCTTTTAATCCACCTTATAGTTATATACGCCATATTTTTTAATACCCGCCGTATTATAGTCACACTTCCATTAATATTTTTGAGCAAAAGTAATTCGCCGCCGTTCGTAGACGTCAGTAGTTTTTTTAGTTAAATCTGTGTTTTTTGTATGACGTATTTTTTGCACTTTTAGTAATTAATATTTTACATACCGTATTATTTAAAAATTAGTAACATTTCAATCAGAGCTGTCAGTTTTTTTAATTTCTCCTAAAGACATCTTCTCGATGCATCACTTCCTTCTTCGATGCAAAAACCGTAGCAACCGTAGGAACCTGCAGCCACTGACGTGCTTTGATTTTCGCGAATACTATACTGAAGTGTAAACAGAGTGTGAGCTCATAGCTACAGCTACTTACAGCATATGAGTGGATAAATAGAAAGAAAGAAATAACTTTATTCTTAACATACACATACACAAAAATCACAATATACAGCAACGAAATAGTACATTACTGCAAAGATGGGCTTACCGGCGACGCCGGGAAAGATGGGCTTACCGGCTGAGTAGGTAGGTAAGCCCATTTCCCGGCGAGGCATGTATAGTGCTTTTCTCAGACATATGCAATGAAATAAAAAAAATACGACAATAAAAAAAAACAGAATTTAGCTGTTTATTCTGTTCATGAAAACCGACATGTTTTAAAAAAAAATACTTACCGGCCTAGGCCGTTAAATTCGTATGAAAATCCTTTACTATTATCTCGAAATCATCCGCCTGCAACGTTATACTTTAAAGCCTATTATGACGAACATAATGACAACATTTCATTGCATGTTTGAGAAAAATAATTTTACAAATAACAGCGTGTATGCTACGAAATGGCCTCATCTCAGCGAGTGCCAGCGCTGGTCTTCCGATGAATAGAAATAGAGGTAGACAAAGACATATTGTTGAAAATAACATACCTTTGACAGAATACCAATCAGCACCGTTAGTGATTCCATTCTTGAATTTCTCCGGCGGGCAAGTGTCGCCCCGATGCATCACTTCGTTCTTCGACGCGTAGACCGTAGCGAGATGCTTGAAGAGCGCATCGTCGGGTGACTGGCTTTCCTCGCAACAGTCTTTGCCTGAACTGAAAAAGACATTAGCATAAGGACTGATTGATAAGGGCTCTGTGATCTGCGCCATGATCTCTTCAATGCGATACAGTTTAAGTTCAGCTTGTTAGTTTTTGACAGTTATTCTATAGAACTGACATATCGCGATTCAGATTAGATCGTAAACTATATCGCATTATTAGATCGTGGTAGTTCCCCTGGTCTATCGAACAAAATGTTCAATGTGACGTGATTGTAGACCGCATTCAGTGTCAGATTTACCATCTTTTAAGTTGGCAAAATATCGACTTTGGTTTTCTGCCAACAGTCGTTTAACAAACCTCAAGTCATCACGCGGGTAGCTTCAGGAGGAATTATAGTTTCTCAGCCTTAGGCAGCACGAACTCCTTTCCAATGACCAAAATCTATTAGTCTCAGGCTGTCGGTTCACTAAGAAATACCCTTCACCCTTTTAGAAACTTCGAGAAAACTGGCCTTCTGTAAAAAATATCTTAACTAATCTCAACTCATCATAAGGGTAGCTAGCAACCGCAGTTCCCCATGAAGATTCCCAGATCGCACGAAGTGCTTCCCCATGACCCACTTCACCAGCGCTATAGTCTATTTTCTACGAAATAGCCTTCTCCCAAATAGAAACTTCCAGATTCTTCTGTCAACAGTGTTTTAACTAACCTCAAGTCCTCATAAGGGTAGCTAGCAACCACAGTTCCTCCATGAAGATTCTCAGACCGCACGATCTGCTTCCCCATAACCCATTTCATCAGCGCTACGGTTTAAGGCTGGCGGTTCCCGAAGAGATCTTCATCCTTCTAGAAACTTCCAAAGTCTTCTGTCAACAGTGTTTTAACTAACCTCAAGTCATCATAAGGGTAGCTAGCAACCACAGTCCCTCCATGAAGATTGCCAGACAGCACGAACTGCTTCCCCATAACCCATTTCATCAGCGCTACGGCTTCCGGCTGGCGGTTCCCGAAGAAATAGTCTTCATCCTTCTAGAAACTTCCAGATTCCTCTGTCAAGAGTGTTTTAATTTTAACTAACCTCAAATCATCATATGGGTAGCTAGCAACCACAGAAAATTGCCAGACAGCACGAACTGCTTCCCTATAACCCATTTCATCAGCGCTACGGTTTCCGGCTGCCGGTTCCCGAAGAGATAGTCTTCATCCTTCTAGAAATTTCCAAAGTCTTCTGTCAACAGTGTTTTAACTAACTTCAAGTCATCATAAGGGTAGCTAGCAACTACAGTCCCTCGATGAAGATTGCCAGACAGCACAAACTGCTTCCCCATAACCCATTTTATCAGCGCCACGGTTTCCGGCTGCCGATTCCCGAAGAGATAGTCTTCAATCTTCTAGAAACTTCCAAAGTCTTCTGTCAACATTGTTTTAACTAACCTCAAGTCATCATAAGGGTAGCTAGCAACCACAGTGCCTCCATGAAGATTCCCAGACAGCACAAACTGCTTCCCCATAACCCACTTCATCAGCGCCACGGTTTCCGGTTGCCGGTTGCCGAAGAGATAGCCTTCATCCTCAGAGCGATGGCGGTCGAACTGGTCTGGGAAGTCGCGGTTGAGGTCGATGTTGTGGGCGTTGTGCCGCCCAATCGAATCGGGGAGGGAGTCACAAGTTCCTTCCTGGAAATGGACATGGTCTTTATTGCACAACCCTTAGTCTAATGAGACCACGACATTGGTCTAAGGCGACCGGCTTAGCGGGAAACCATACGTGCTCCCTCTCGTACCCATATCGGAATCCCGCTCCAACTGATGGATTCGCTCGCCGCTGGTCGCTTTAGACCAATGCCGTGGTCCGGCCTTAACGCCGCGCCCACGACATCGGTCTAACCCAACTAGCAAAGAAGTCATATAAATCAAGAGTTATACGACCTTTAGCCATATAAGAGTTTTATAGTCGTTTTTAGTTAACCTGTTAGTCAAATAAACGTTATAAATCTGATAGTTTAGTCGTCCTACCAAATAGTCTAATTACTATGGTAAATAAACGTTTTTGCGACTTAATTATACAACAATCATGTAGCGGTTTTAAAGAAAACGTTTACTTAATGATGTTTAAGGTTGTATAAACGTTTTCGTCTTATAAAGGGTTTAGAAAAAACAGAACCGTCGTAATAAGGTCATTTTTACAACGTCTACATAATTTTATTGTTGTATAAGTGATATCATAAAACCTTATCTCGACAGTTATATAGCGGTATTGAAGGTAACTTCAATATGACAAAAAGATATCAGCGGGACTGTTATCTACCTTTTATTCAACAGTTGGTTATATTAACGTCAAACAAAAACTTTGAAAAACCTTTAGTTGTCGCCGAACTCGTTATATTCCTTTTATTGGACTATATGTTTTTAAATTGATTTTAAGTTACGGTTATAAAACATCATGCAATTTATAGTCGATTTGAAATTAATATTATAAAACATCAGTCGCCATTTCGTGAGCATCACAGTACTATTTAAAAGAAAAAAACCATGGACGTTACATCGTGGAAACGGTACAAACGAAGTGGCGGACTAGTAATGGCGGCTTAGTAATGGCCGACAATTTGTAGTCGTTATAAAAACCTTTACTTAAGATAAAGTTATATTGTAGTCGTATAAGTATAAATCCATGACTTGTTCCAAAATGGCTAACCTTAACTATAATAAAATATGAAGAAATATTGTTATAAATTATAATTATTTCGAATATATTAAGAGCGCGACAGCAAAAAACTGTATATCATCATAAACTTTAACGGTAAAGTGACCTTCCCATACGAATTCAGCTCACGCCAAATGTGCAAACGCTCAATATATAGAACAATAATTTCCATTACAAATCTTATAAAATTACCTTGTATTATTTTTCCGTACACTTTTTTGTCACACACACCAAGTTTTGCGCGTATCTAAAATAAATGTCAGAAGCAGTTTTATAAATAAAACTTAAAAATATTTATGTAACTTAAAAGTCCGATAAGCAATGAGTAAGGGTTATACTAAACCTTTTATAAAACAAAATGGTCAGTTATAAAACATTTATTTGATATTTAGGTCGCGTAAAGGTTTTTGTTGTACTCTTTATACAACGTTTTGGTCATTCCTTAATCGTTACAATACCTTTAATAAACGATTTAAGTCGCCATGCAAACCTTTATTTAACCTTTATCTCACCAATAAGTCTTATAATTTGCGCCACTTTCGCCTTTTATAACCGTTTACCTTACGTTTATATGACCAACCAAATTAGACTAGAAGTTATATGCAAAACGTTGTCTCAACTTCTATATGACTATATTTTGCTAGTTGGGAAGGCGACCGGCTTAGCGGAAAACCATACGGGCTCCCTCTCTTACCCATATCATCCCGCTCTAACTCATGGATTCGCTCGCCGCTGGTCGCATTAGACCAATGTCGTGCCAATAAGGCCTGAGTGGCGAGCGTCGAACGGCGCGACCGGCGGGGCGGGCAACGGCGCGTCGAGCGTCCAAGGGATTTCGACAGCGCGTATACAGGCCACGCGCATACGTTTGCATTTGTTTAACATGGTCTAGGGTTGTAAATAGAAAAAAAAAACAAATGTTTTTTTTTTCAAAATTTTGAAAAAACATGGAAAAAAACCCAGCACCATGGTTTTTTTTTCTAAAAATGTTTTTTTTTTCAGGTGTTCAAATAATAGTAAACGAAACGGTTTTTCGTGATTTATCGTGTAACTAAGATCATTAAAGTAAGTATGTCTGTGTGATGTAAGTTTGTAACTAAATTATTCAGCATCAAATGCAAAAAAAAAAACTATTTTGACTTGGTAGGTATGTGGTATGTTAACCACCTAATACAAAGTAAAGTTTAAAAAACTGTAAAAAAGTATTAATTGCCTTGCTAATTTTGAGATTTCTAACTTTTGAAAAAAAAACACTTTTTAGAAAAAACCCGTTTTTTTCACTGTTTTTTTTAAGCTAGAAATTTTTTTTTGCAACCCTAACATGGTCGCCCCACTCGAGCGTCTACTCAGGCCTTAGACTTAGTCTAACAGCTCGGCCACTAATACGTGCCAATTGTGGCGAGTCAAGTGTTTTTCTTAATCATTGCGTGTGATCCCAACTGACCACCGCGCGTTTTTCGTGTCAATCGCGCAATGAACAGATAAAACGCTTGCCGCCCGTGTCCGTGGCCAAGTCCTGAGTAAACGCTCGAGCGAGCCGTACGGCGGGGCTGGCATCGTGGCGCCCATGTTAAACAAATGCAATCGTATGCACATAGCCTGAGTGCACGTCGTCCAAATCCCTAGGAAGCTCCACGTTTAAGTTAGTTATATTATAGGGCGAATAAGCAAATGTATACACGGTGTTACGTCATCATTCCGAAAGATTTTAATGCTGGATTCCTGACCATATTTAGAGTCTTTAATGTTATATAAAATTTCCTGGATTCGGCTTGGTTTCAGAGATAATCAACCTTTTTTTCGAAATAAGTTTTTCGACGTAACTCGTCATTTAACTTCTTTTGGATTACAATGCTACCACAATGTGTTCTAATATTACCACACCTTTTGCCTGACAATCAAAAAATACGAATAGACTTGACGAAATAACCTCTACCTAAAAAAAACAATTGAAATAATAATAAATAATTTAAACAAATTGTTGTTATGATAAAAAGTACTGGAAATGTTAAAAA
Source organism: Thaumatotibia leucotreta (assembly GCA_025490895.1). Lineage (NCBI taxonomy): Eukaryota > Metazoa > Arthropoda > Insecta > Lepidoptera > Tortricidae > Thaumatotibia > Thaumatotibia leucotreta. Next base: position 19,851 of record JALPQI010010322.1, on the reverse strand, counting down.
GTATTCAAATCGGCCTAAAAAAAAAAGAAAAAAAAAATTTTTTTTTTGGTGGAATTGACATTAGGTCTCATAATATTTTATGTTTATTTTGATGTCTAGAATGCATAGTTAAAATCTTTCGCAATGCTCGCGTAACACAGTGTAGACTATATTGCATGTTTGACTGTAGGAAATACTGTACTTATCTATAATATAATGTAAGGTTATAATATTTGAATGCCCATAGTCGGCTGTATTCAATCAAATAAACAATTATGATTATGACGTGCACGAGCACTCAGGCCTTATACGTCGAAGTACTACGAGTCGATTAACATAGCTATAACACTACATTGATATAGAGCTTTTCTTGATTAACTACCGCCGATCAGCCATCGAGTAGGGCCCCCCGTTACAAGCGCCATAAGTAAATAATATCTTCGTTTGTTGACATGATCATGTACAGGTATACAGGGCGTCCCAAAGTTATGGGACATGAAGGGGAAGTACCTTAAATATCGTAGATAGTGTACTTTGCTGAAAGAAGATTTTTCAAATTTAGTAATTCTGCATTTAAAGTTTTTCAAATAATTACATGCTTCACCCGGAAATCGAAACGACTACAATTTTTTTTCGAATTTTGAACCAAACATTTTTGGTTATTGTTTTAGTTTTAGACACTATGTTTCTTAAGAAAAATTGTGTTTTTTTTATCCATTCTTTCGAATGACATCATATTAAAATTACGAATAATTTTTTTTATCTTAAAGTAGGTTCGATGCCTAGAAAAAGCAATTTTTTTTGGATTTTTTTGAATGCAGTATTATTTAATTTTCAAAATAAAATAAAATCTTTTTTCAGCAAAACCTATCTACGATATTTAAGGTACTCCCCCTTCATATCCCATAACTTTGGGACGCCCTGTATGTGTCAGTGCACACGGAAAGGTACGTTGTCAGTGTTTAAAATGGGTTTGAAGAACACTTACGGTTTATTTTAAGAGTCGTGACAAGGTACATTTCTATGTGCACTGACACATATATATCGTCCATTAAATACAAAAGCGACACAACTCAAAAACCGTGAAAAATGATTTTATTGCAAAAACGACATTATAAGCACTAATGTTTTACGTGACACTAAGACACCTTTCGATTTGACGTAAGTAAGCATCAAAATTATACAGGTGCCCTTTTTGCACTATCAAATAATAATTACTAATTTCAGTGCTAAACTGCCATTTTGTCAGTTGCGACTCGACCGTCGACCAAAACGCACGACATTTTTGTGAAAAGGTGCCATGAAACGAAAAAATAAGTGATTTCGTTAAAAAATATGTAAGCAAAAGTACCATATTTGTAGATGTGGCCGTTTTGAATAAAATAAATACGTAAATATTATGTTTCTTTATATAAAAAGGAGTCGCAAAACGGAATGTAGCAGCTTTAATTTAAAAATATCCTCTTAAATTTGATTTTTCATTCATCAAAACTGCCGTATTAGGATTTGCAACCTTTTTGAATTAAAAATATATTCGAATGCATCAATCACAGAGGCCATATTTATACATGATGCTGTTTTGAATAAAGTAAATATGTATGGTTTAGATTTCTTTATAAACAAAGGAGCCGTAATACGGAATGTGGCAGTTAGGATTCTAAAATGTACACTTCGTAGTACGTTTCAAAAAACATTGTTGCTTTTACAACCGTTTTTAATTCAGTATAATATTAAAATCCATAAATGTACCAGATTGAATAATTGAGTATCTTTTGCATGAAATCTTAAAAAATACAATACATCTAATAAAAACAGTAATTGTAAAACGTGGTACTTTGTATTGTGTTTGTTTTACTTAAAAGTATATTAGAGATTGTGTGGAAGATGACTGTGAATTTTGTGTACCTATAATTGCGACTATGAAGAAACAATAATGGAATAAACTTCGGATTATTAAGTATTTGTCATACTTTCCTATTATATTATTTGTAAACAATACAAGTAAAACAAACAAAGGTCTAACCCCGTTCTATGTTTTAACGAATCTAAAAACTTATATCAGTATTATTTATTTTTTCACTTTTGGGAATTGCAACATAGGGATGATGACTGTATTTAAAATAAATTATTAGACATTATGCACGGCATCATACACGAATAAATTATTACTAAAATATAGACTGCAGTCATTATTGTACAGAACTTTTATTTAATATAAGTGTAGTATACAAACGTGACGTTACTTTTGTGTATTTCATGTAAATCTTTCAAAAATCGAAAAAAGATGTTGATTTGACTTGACAGTCATCATGCCTATTGATTCACTACATAGGTAGTACCCAAGTACTAGCGCTAAATTGTCATGTCATCTAGAAAAAAAAATGTTACATTATTACTAATCATAAGTAGATTTTTAGGAAAGACTTATTATCTCTGCAATTAAATATTGAAAGATATACTTTTGTATCGGCAAAAATTAAGTTCTTGCATCAATTCTAATGAAAAAACTAGTAAACCGTCAAAACATATCAATTTGGATCATTTAGTATGGGATCATAGTAACACCACACAAATACAATACACATAGAAAAAACAAATAACTAAAGATGTACTTAACCGATTTTTATTATTTACGTGCTCTTAGGTGGGCTATTTCCGGTTTATAGTAAAAATAAGTGGTGTCAAAGTAAATTCCATTCTCAACAATATAACTTTGATCGCGTGGTATTCATTTTATAGTTATTAACTAAAGGTACCACATATTTTTTATATAGCTGCATGATTCTTGAAGAAAACCGATAATTATATCTGAATTTTAAACTAGTACGTCCGTTAAATTCATCAAAATATGTAACCAAAGTTAAAATTAATCAAAGTAACCCCAGTTTACGGTACCTATAAACATGTTCTGACAATATATTATGTAAGTAAAGAAACAGTAAGAAAACGTTTTGTCTGGTTCAGTTTTGTTAAAAAAACAGTATTTCTATGTTTAAGACATCATTTTATGTATGATTTAAATTAAATAACTGCTTATTTTTTGTATTTGTGGCCTTTGATGGAAAATAAAATATCACAGTTAATGTTATTTTTTTATGCAAAACGGACGTATACGCTCATAAAAGCTTGCACAGCACATATTACTTTCTACGGATGGACGATATGTCCTATATAAAACCAGTTATGATAAAATTGATAAAGGTTAATCGACCCCTGAGGGTGACCCGTCTTTACAAACATTTATCACGTTTGCAGCCGTATTACTCAGACTTAAGGTCAGAATATGTACGTTGTTGTTCATAGACACAACAGAACAGACAAGCCCAGTGCATAATGTTATCGATAGACCCTTGCACTTTAGAGCCTATGTGATAACAGCTCGATGCACTTTACTTAGTGTAGATGATAATACCGACAAGTAGTCCTTATCCTTATTTCTGTGTTTAAGGGGTTATTTGGACATTTTCACTTCTAGGGACACCCAATTAGCTTAACTCTCACAAAAAAGTTAAGTTCTCAGTTTTGTAAGGACAATAAAGCAAAAATTTTTTATCATTTAATCCAGAAAGAATACGCGTTTATGCAGTATAAAAACATGAATAAAGTGGATTTACGTAAATATTTCATGCTTAATTGTCGTTACAAAACTGACATCGAAGTTAACTTTTTTGAGAGTTAAGCTAATTGGGTGTCCCTAGAAGTGAAAATGCCCATTCCCACCTGTTTATACCACCCATCTGACACCAGTGGTAACAGATTGGAAAGAAATCCCTGGGTGTAATTCTCATATTAAGTCGACGTCAATAGAAATGGCGAAAAATAATGTAACATTAAATCAAATCTTGTAGGAGTTGTAGGCATTATACCTATTTTAAGTATCCATTCTACGTCATCAAATACATACTGCTAAAGAAACGCATGAGTTGTTTCATCAAGCCTTATCACCATTATTCTAAGCCATTGAGAAAATACAAAATAAAATAGTGCTAAAGTTTATTTAAACGGTTTGTTTATACACTGTCCGCAATTTATACTCGTATTGGCGACAATTTCAGTAGCAGTCTTAAAGTGCCGTCTTGTAGACAATTATACTCTGTTTGGTTTGATATTTATCTAAATGTAAACAATCTTGCAGTATCTTTTTATTGAAAATGATGAATAGAAACTAAGATTTAGCGAATATATATACACCGTGTTTTTATTGACTGCCGTTAAATTAAAAGGAAGCTTATTTAGGTCAAAAATAATCAATTTGTCTAAGAAACTATCTTAACTCTTAATGTTATTGAATTATAAAAAAAATAAGTTTAATGATTGAACAAGTGTATTGCAACCTTTATAATTGTGTATTCCTAATGAAATTTATTTTGACATGTGCCGTCAGTCGCCTGAGATATTATTCTTAAGGTTATCTCACACGTAACATTTCATTTATTATGTATGAAAACGAAAAAAAAATTATTTTTTCTAATTCGACTAAAAGCAATATACCAGGTAGCACCAATTAACGTACCAAGCAGCCTGTTAAATTTAACGTAATTAAAAAAAAAACACGGTGTATAATATAACAATAAAATAGTAATTTACACTGTTTTGATTCATTAAGTACCTAGTTTGGATTTTTAAATCAATAAAAAGATTATATTAAACATATAGTTAAATACCTAACCAAACAAAGTTTAAGTAGGTAGGCCAAAAGTAATTTATATACGATGTAAAAACTTGTCAAACAACTTTCATGCCCGCGAGATTATAATAATTTATATACGACTACACGCACATGACCATTACATAACATTATTAAATGATTATTTTAATACCTTCCTTGGAACAGTAGAGAAACTATTAAATCGAATTGTAAGTTAATCTAAAAATATCTAATCTTATCTGGTAAGTACGGTGTAGGCTTGCTTTTTTGTGCGTTTGCAAATAAAAACCTACGAACTATTGCAATATTAAATTATAACACATATCTTAGCGAAAATGTATTTATACGATTGTAATGAAAATCATAACAGAAGTAAAGAGACAGAGGGAAACTAAACCACACATGGAGCTTATGAAAGAAAAGGTTTAAGTAAGACCCCTTCGATAAAAAAGAATAGAGCTTGTTCACGAAATAAAGTAGCCATCGTAAAATCAGTCTCTACTGTTACACAATAGTCCCATGTAGTTCTAACAGCCATGGGACTGTAAATTGATTCTTCTGTTTTAGGTTCAAGAAACCAATATCTAAAAGCATTCGCAAAAAAATCGTCAAAATCAAAATAACTTCAGACAATGCTTAATGCAAAAGTTCAGGCCCAAAAAAGTGCGAACTTCAGAGACGATTTCAGCAATGTTAGACTTGAAATAGTTAATAAAAATTGTAGACACGAGATTCACAGTTTATTATAGTATCGGTATTGTAGTTTAGTTAAGACCCGTAGGGAAACTAAATGACCCAAAATGGTAAAATATGAAGAAACACTACTTATATCCAGAAGTTTAAATAAAAGTCCATAATTATGGTGAAATTGCTATAAATATCAACCACAGCGTCCGAGAAGATAGGCAAAGAGCCCTTCTTTGTAATAACACCCATACAAAGGTATGGTCTCATACAAAAAAAAAAAGAATTATACAGCAATGGCTACTTTATTTCGTGAACAAGCCATATTTGAAAATCGGTTTACAATTTTCGGAGATTTAGAGTAACACACATACAAAAAAATATTTAAAAAAATCAGTCGTCTTGAGAACCTCCTTATTTGAAGTCGGTTGAAAATGGGAGAATTAGTAGGTAGCTACATAATCGGTACTAGAATGTGTAGTAAACATGCGAGAATGCCGAACACATTAGAGTAGAGACAATGAAACGAAAAAGAAATCGCGAATATTTTCTCTTTAAAATATTATCGAACCGGGTTACTCACGTATTTAAGTCGATGATTGCTAAAGGGCACCATTCATGGCACGATAAATCGCTTCGATTGATTGGACGAAAATCGTGGCGATCGATCGCTTTAAAATTGCCAAATATACACGAAGCAATTGATCGTTACGATCGCGCCATACACGAAGCAATAGATCGCTACGATCTATCATTTACTCGTTGGAAACGGTACAATAAAGTCGCTGGACCCAATTAAATATGGATAACGATCTCCTTTTTTTTTATCTATGTGGCGTTATATTTGATCCAGCTACCAAGATACCAAGGGATGCAGTGCTTGCGGTTCCACGTCGCGTTCCAGATGGATTTTTGTTGCGATTTCCGATATCGTTTTCGATCAAGTAAATCGTTAGCGATATTGAAATACATTATCGATTGGTCGTTTCGATCAGTTTGAAACGATGGATCGCACAGATGAATCTTACCATGTATGGGCCCCTTAATGGGTCGAAACATGTCGAGCAATCATCGACTTAAATACGTGAGTAACCCGGTTCTATAATATTTTAATATGTTTGAGTCTCACGTTAGTTATAATTCTAATAGTTATGTATTTTCTCTTTGTTTGGAAACGTTTTGACTCAAGAATATTTTCTATAGAAAATATAGAAGGTTCTCGAAAACTCTTGTTTTCTTCGTCTATGATTTAAATGCCACGGGCTTATGTTTCTAGAAAAGGTCATATTGTTTATACCTAACACATTGAGTAATGAACTATGCAAACGCATTAGCAAGTCAATTTACCTACTTTTCATAATTGACTAAGTTTTGTAAGCATATGTAAATCTGGCAATGCAATAACAAAAAGCAACTATCCAGAAATACCTGCCGAATTATATCGACACTGGAAATTTCAAATGTCGTAAGGGACATTTTGTCGTAAGTACACTTTGAATTGCATAGAACTCAGAAAAAAATTCTCTATCGATCTGTATAATTAACTTTTTGATATCGCTTCAAATAAAGAAGTTATGAAGTGAATTCATTTTGTCGTAACTTCATATTGCTTTAAAAAAAATGTTGTATGGGTCAAATTTTTAATTTGAAGGGATAACGTGTCCATTTTCAACGTAGTATATCCTTCCTATTCATAAATCCCTATGTGGTTAGTTACTACAGCAAAAGAAGGTTCCTTTACGACATTCTATCTGATGAAATAAATACGAAACTGTGAATTCACAATGGCGTAAGGGACAAATGTTTTAGGCTTTTGTGCGTTACAACACAATTTCGAAGATAGTATGGCTCTATTCTCTTAATAAGCTGTGTCGTATGTACATATAAATCAAAATAATTTTAAAGTTTGATGTCGTAACTCACCTTTTAATTTTATAAAGTATACGTTACTACATTAAATACGGTACATGAATGAGAGTTACGCCTCAAAAAAGATGATATTAAAAATCTTGAAAGATTTTTTGTGTACGTTATAACATTTTGTTTAGTTTCTTATAGCACTTGCAACAGTGCCGGCGCGACTTGACCCAGGGCGTCTCAGGAAGAGGGGTGAGGGCAGAGCAGTATTTTTACTACCACATAGATACTGCATCGACCAGCGACTCACGCACATTTCCACTTCCACCCCTGGAGCATATACATCGCTCTAACGATTCCTCTCTGGACGGCCAACGGCCAATCAAGGCAAGCCGAGTCCTACAGTTCATCTTGGATTCTACTCCGACCGACGAAAACATGCCTGAGACGATGTCGCTATTGCCGAACAGCTCGCCACAAGCTGCCCCAATCTTATTATTAACTCCCTGGGAATCATGGGCTTATTTATAATTAGCTGTCTTTTGCCAATTCGAGAAATTTACTCTGTAGTACACGTGAACCGTGAACCAGTCTCAGCAGGCTATTGAAAAGTGTAATGAGCTATGATCATTGTATGTGTCAGAGATAGGGCTATAGTAATAAGGTCCGGACATCTGCCATATTATCATCTTTATTATTGTTGTTCTGGTCTAATATCCGCCGCGCCGAGCAGTTATGATATTTTGTCGCAGCCCTTTTTATAAGTCATTACTGATTCTTGTCGTGGCCAAAACATTCCAAATTCTGACGGCTGCAATTTTGTGTACATCATAAGGTCTGCCTAGGTAAATACTTATTTTATGCATTTGTGGTCTGCAGAAACAGAGGAGGATGAGATCCATAATAGATTAATTGATAGTTTAAATCAATATGTTGCAACATTGCAAAGTAGTTTGCTCTTATTTTTAGCAGAAGCTACATATTGCATCTTGTTTCTTACCCATGATTGTTATACATATGTTAATAGTTAGGATTCTCGATTCTTCACAGGCTTTGTTACTTTTGAGCTCAAGTAACTCTTTATTGTTTTCTGTTATTGAAGCCTTGGATAAGAGCTTACGAGTGAGAGTTACTTTGATGAACTTCAACTGTGCGATTGCTCTTATCTTATCTTATCATATCTAGTTTGTTCAGCAGATAATATGGCTCCGGTTTGGTGATTCCATAGAAAGGCTCTGGGCTGACAATGCGTGTGTTGCCGTTCTTTCCGGTAAACTAATCTTCTGTTTCGTTTCCAACAATATTGGAATATCCTAATACCCATCTTAGTGTAACTTCATTAAAGTCAAGGGCGTTTAATTTATTCTTGCAGCACTGGACTAGTGAGAGCATCGCAGCTTGAATGTTTGAGTTGATGTAGATAATAGATAATATTGGTTTTTAGGTTTCTGGCCAAATTGATTGCCACACATAATGTAATATTTATGCGCGGAAATCATCATAATATTGACTTCTGTCTAGAAAATGAAGGCCATTTTGCTGATGCTGACGCAAACTCTGACCTTAGGCCTCTCACCTACTTGTACCTGTGGTGCCATTTTCGACAATCATTCTGGTCGTTGGTCCATTTGTATCTTGAGGGTACTTCGACTGTCTGGTGAATCCACATTCGATGTGCTTGTTTTATTTCCGAAAGCCCAGGCTTTCAAGTTGGTTTTTGCAGGCTGTTCAAACACTTAGAACACCCTGTCGTTGTGTGAAATTCATACTCAGTTATATTGAGGGTTCGAGTAGCTATTCTGTTAGAGAGCACTCTTCGGACCCATATAGTCGTGGTTTCATCCCTTTCACTTAATTTCATTAAGGATGGTTTCTGTGAGTTTATTATCGAAAGCACCTTCGACATCAAGGAATACACACCGACCTGTTTGCTTATTCTCTAGACTTTACCGCCGCTTTGGTAACCTGTATCGTGTGCTTAGCTTATTTTTATTTTGTTTCTTTCTGTTATTTTCGTACTGGTGCAGTAAATAATTACTTACTAACTTACTTACTTTTATGGACCTTGTGACCAGGTCAATTGGGGTAGTTTTTGGTAAACATGTTGATTTAGACTTAGAGATCTTGCCACCAAGTAGTGAAAGAAATAGAGATGTTAGACTAATAGTTTTGAAGGACTTAGAACGAGTATTATCTATACTCGTTTTTCCTGCTTTTTGGTATAAAGCGTACCTTGACACTAGTCCATTTTCTCAGTATAAACCCCAATGCAATGCTTGCCCGAAATATTTTGCCAGGCGCGGAAGGAAGACGCCTTGATTTCGTTTTGATAATGTAGGAAACACTTCATAATTTTCAGTCGATTTGAATGGCTTGCACTAACTCAGCGCTCCTTAACCATTTTTTGGGCTACAAATGTAGGTTTTCAGTCAGTGGTTCGTTCCCTAAGGATTCGATAGTTCCTTTGACCGCACGTCTTAATAGCACGAGTATCATCAAAAAGGGTCATAGATCTTTGCGGAGGCAGTTAGATTACTTATCCAGAATTTCTTTCTTAATAATATGTTTTTGTTTCGGGCTCAGGTTGCTCTCAAAGCAATTTTTAGATATATGTTTTCTTCTTTTCACAACACTAAGCTGACTAAAATATATACATACCTAACATGTTTGGTTTTATTTCCTATAAATTGTAACGGGTTATCTAAAATATAATAAATTACACGTGAAATTGATCTCCGTCTATGAAAATAATACAATTGTAAGTACACAACTTTATATTTTCTTGCATTTTTACGCTACTTACTTCAATTAATCTGGAAACTAGAATGACTTTACAACAGAAAATAGTTGTAATGTAGCATGTTATTTGACAGTTACGACAAAGAGGTAGTGTTTTCGTTTTTGTCGTAACAGATTTCCATAAAAAAACTAGAAATTTTTGGGGGCGTAAGGGACATGTGTCTAGTAAATTTCTGGCGTAAGGGACACTATCTCCGAAAGTATTGAGTTTACAAGTATATACCTAATTGTCTAATGAAGATAAAGCTTTTTCGTAGTTATGTATATAAGAACCATCTAATTCGGATGAATATTTAACAAGTTATGATTTTTTTAAATTTTGGTTTTTGTTTTTTGGCTCTCCTGAAAAGTGGACCTTTGTCCCTTACGACATTTGAAATTTCCAGTGTCGATATGTATATGAATAACAAATACTCAAATAGCTTCCAAAATACACGAAATATGTTATACTTAAAGAATTATCCTCCAACTTCTAATTGCTAAGGAGTTGTACCTTCCATCATCAGATCACCAACTTAAAACATTAATGACTAGACGCAAATACTTGATTAGTCTTCGAAAATAAATGAAAAATGTCATGTGTGCCTACAACATTTGAAGAGTTCCCTCGATTTCTCCAGGATCCCATCATCAGATCTGAATTCGGTGACAATGGGACCAACTAGAAAGTATACCCTTTCAAACAAAAAAAGAATTTTTCAAATCGGTCCACGCGTCTTCGAGTAATCGGGGAACATACATAAAAAAAAAAAAGATTTCGACGAATTGTAAACCTCCTCCTTTTTGAAGTCGGTTAAAAATCGCTGTATTTTTTCCCTTTACAGATAGATAGATCTCCCTCCACAGCATGTGTGTTTTACATTACATGTGGATTGGAGTCGTTAATGAGAATAATGAGTTAATGGCGACAAGTGGTTCATTTTATGTCAGGTCGAAAACTTAGAGGAGCCATCTGTACTGAAAAACGTCGTACTATACACAACCAAAAAGGAAATTCGTAACTCGTGTCGATTTAAATTAAAACTCTCCATTCCGTCGTGTTTCAATTTACCGCCACTTGTACATTGATTTTATGAAAGCAACATAATGTAAATAACATAAAAAATTACACACAAGTAACATATTTTTTAGTACATATGCTGCCTTTTTTACGCGCTAGTGCTAGAAGTGGCTCATTTTACGTCAGGTCTAAAACTTCGGAGGGCCATCTGTACTAAAAAACGTCGCACGAGACACGTGCAAAAAGTAAATTCGTAACTCGTGTCGATTTGAAACATCGCCACTCGTTTCGAATTTCATGTTTTTCACACTTGTGTCGTAATGTACTATGCCGTGACTTGGTTTTCAATTGTTTTCTTTTTAATAATAATAAAACATACCTATCAATGGCGCTAGTAACTAGTATTTTTATCTATGCATGCACGTAACGTAACCCAATTTACCCAATGTACAGTGAACCAAGTTAATCTCTATACACATTTCTATACAATTTGTAATATGCAGGAGTAATTGTGTGACCGTACGTAAACGACCCTACTTATACCATTTATTTCTAAATTTTTCTTCCTGCCTACTCTGCCCACCAGCCTTAGTAACGGTAAAGTCACGTGCTACAGTTCCGATATCTCGATCTTGTATAACCCAGTTATACTTTCACTGCCAGTTGCGATACAACGATTGCATGAATGAGTTTACCAGTGCAGGTCGATTTTTTACGCGCATGAATTACTGATTCAATAAACATGCTATGCAGATGTAGTGCAGAACATTTTTCTTTTGTATTTTTACGGAAATGTCAGAAATTGTCTGAACATTCTTCAAAATAAGTGTAATGTCTATAACTCGATATTGGCAAAATGTAGTTTCCTGCAATTGGCATAGAGTAAAAGCTATGCATAAAGAAATAAGAAAATAAAAAACAAATCCACTACATTATTCCCTAGGTTAAAGAATTAATACCTATTCCCGTAATACCAATTTCTCGTAAAAAACACTACAAGTTGTAACAAAAAAAGATAAAGTAAAGGTCGTAAAAACAAAAAGGAGGATAGGTATGTACCTATGGCTTGGTAAAAAACCGGACATTTGAACAAAAAGCCGGCCAAGAGCATGTCGGGCCACGCTCAGTGTAGGGTTCCGAGTTATTCAAAAACGCCAATATTACAGCATAATAAAAAAATCTCCCCCGCTTTACGTGTAGAGGAGATTTTTTTTTAATACGTTATTCTAACACTTTATCGGCTTGATTAATATGTCATAACTAGGCTTAGGACTTTTCATAGCATATCGTGGTTCTAAAATCCTTGGAGCCGCTATGTGTAAAATTTTCGAAGTCAAAGTCAAAGTATATTGTAATATTAAATATAATGATTTATACCTACTGTCACATCGTTACTGAGTTAATTTTAATCGAACATAATTAATTTAAAAAAATCGAACTTAATTTCATAAAAATTGCATACGAAATTAGTTATATCAGAAACCATAAAAAACTAGACAATTAGTTTCAATACAAACTAGAAAAAGTCTTATATCGGAAATAGCGATGAAAATGGCGAAAGTATCATGTTGTTTTTCTCGAAAGTTTCGAATCTTTCGTATAAATTACATGTAACTTCCGAACAAAAAACAAAACTGACGTTTGTCGACTTATACGACTTAAGATACCCCCGGCTAAGATCAGATGACCGCAATAGCTACTGATATAGTAGTATTTTTTGCTCACTGGCTGTATTATGCATGACGCCATTTCACCCCGCCCCTCTCGCTAGTATGCAGCAACAGCTCAGCCGCATCAGTCGTGAGCTACGAACGTTTAAAAAAAAGTGTTTTTTTTCGAGAATTTTTGATGATTCCATCTTTAACAGGAAGCTATGCACCTTCTTCTTCTTACTTTAGAGTTGAAATGAGATACTAGTCCAATCATAAGCCAAGAAGGTTTTTCAATTGGGTGTCTTGGAAAAAAAATAGTGCAAATTTGACTTTACGTTTACTCCTAAGCTATTCGGCTGAGTGGCATCAAGTTTATTTATATTGAAAGCTTGATTTTTTTATCACGTACATCACACATCTGCAGGTAAAAGTTAGTGATTATATATTTATGTTTTTTTTTTGTAAGGTAACTAAATTTCGTATGCACTTTTTATGAAATCAAGTTCGATTATTAAAATTAATTACGTTGACACGTGACAGTAGGTATAAATCATTATATTTTATATTACAATATACTTTGACTTTGACTTCGAAAACTTTACACATAGCGGCTCCAAGGATTTTAGAACCACGATATGCTATGAAAAGTCCTAAGCCTAGTCATAACCTGTACCAAATTGCAGCTATGCTGTGGACAGACAGATGGACAGACGGACACGGCGAAACTGTTTCTTGTTTACTACGGAACCCCAAAAACGGACAGTGCGTTTACACTTTCTTTGATATCACGTCCGTCCGTGGAAATGATAGGGTTGAATCGCAAAAGCGGGACGTACGGGAACGTACCCAAAACTACGTGACCCGGGTATACTGGCCTACTACCGTGAAAATCGAAATTCGTAAATTTCGAGGATTTGTCTCTCTCACTCTAGTGACACCTTCCTTTGAGTGACAGAGAAAAATCCCGCAGGACCCGACAACCCTGACGTTTCGGGCATAACGCTACGGGTGCGGGTGCTGATAGGCACTAGGCGTAACGCGAACTTCGAAAATCGTAAAGGGTTTAGCAGCCTTACCGAACAAGAGGTGCCTATCCCCACGGATGAGGTCAATATTTTAGGTGGTGTACTAGCAGGACCTAAGAATACTCCATGCTTAATATCAGCTCTAGATCTTCTTTTGTTTGAGAGTTATTCAAGATAATGTAAAATAAACAGGGTGTCGTTGAAAGTGGCATATTTCGTAAACTGTTCAAGTTAGATCAACCAAACAAAATTGTGTTTGATAACAATAAAATAAACTACAAAATGCATATTTTTAACCTGCATCTTGTCCTTATTTTTCATAATAAAAAAAGGTTTCTTGTTTTTTTTCCATATTTTTTTTTATTTCACGCGGAGGTACACCTACGAAAAAAATATGCATACATAGCCACTAATGTCCACTGTATACATAAATAAAAATATTTCCGTAAATCATCGTGAGTCATGCCAAAAAAAATTTTTTTTCAGAATTAGTCGTTACTGGCATACAAATAAAGTACCAGTGCAGTGTGAACATAAGTTAGTGTGTAGGTATACAATCTCCCGACACTTACCGCACAAAATATCATTGACGTAAATTGACTTATTAGTGCATTTGCTATATAAATCAGCCTCTTGTCCAGTTTGTATGCATTTTTTCTTTCCACATATATTTTTTAACGTTTTTTCACAAGACTTACACTTAATTTTTTCCATTTTCCAACAGAAAATGCAACAAATCAAATGTCGAAAACAATACTATGTGTCAAATATTTATCTCTCTTTTATAAAGCAAATGTACTAATAAGTAAATTTACGTCAATGATATTTTGTGCGGTAAGTGTCGAGAGATTGTATACCTACACACTAACTTATGTTCACACTGCACTGGTACTTTATTTGTATGCCAGTAACGACTACTTCCGAAAAAATTTTTTTTTGGCATCACGCACGATGATTTACGGAAATATTTTTATTTAAGTATACAGTGGACATTAGTGGCTATGTACGCATATTTTTTTTGTAGGTGTACCTCCGCGTGAAATAAAAAAAAATATGGAAAAAAAAACAAGAAACCTTTTTTTACGCACGATGATTTACGGAAATATTTTTATTTACGTATACAGTGGACATTAGTGGCTATGTATGCATATTTTTTTTGTAGGTGTACCTCCGCGTAAAATAAAAAAAAATATGGAAAAAAAAACAAGAAACCTTTTTTTATTATGAAAAATAAGGACAAGATGCAGGTTAAAAATATGCATTTTGTAGTTTATTTTATTGTTATCAAACACAATTTTGTTTGGTTGATCTAACTTGAACTGTTTACGAATTATGCCACTTTCAACGACACCCTTTTTATTTTACATTATCTTGAATAACTCTGAAACAAAAGAAGATCTAGAGCTGATATTAAGCATGGAGTATTCTTAGGTCCTGCTAGTACACCACCTAAAATATTGACCTCATCCGTGGGGATAGGCACCTCTTGTTCGGTAAGGCTGCTAAACCCTTTGGAGCTGTCTCGGTCACTTGACATGGGAGTGACAAAGACAATTCGGAGTCACTCTGACTGCTCTTCAGACAACTTCTGATTTTGTATCATCATCATATCAGCCAAAAGACGTCCACTGCTGGACGTAGGCTTCCCCCATAGATTGCTAAAAGCGACCGGTCCTGCGCAAAGCGCATTATGCGCAACCCGCATCCAGCGGACTCCTGCGACTGCGACCTTCACCAGGTCATCAGTTGCTATTGTATGTACCTACTCAATTGTGCAGTGTATTCAGTGCAACTACATTAATGAACGACTATTAAAGCCGTTATTAAAAGTCAAAAGCCTACTCATAACAAATTATTATGACACAGGTGTAATTTGATGCAAGCGTAAAATGACAAACACAAAAACAATAGCGCCTAACGATATTTCGCTTTTAGAGCGTAAAAATGTGACTCATTTCAGTACCCAGCGAAGCGAAAATTCGTACGCCTTCTTATTACCGTGAAATAAGGTTCAAAGTTGATTAATCTTTTAAATGATAGTATAACCTTGAATAATAAAGTGATTTGTGAGCTTTGTTTGTATGTTCATGGTTTTATTTGTACAGTTTAGTCACTTGCTTTAGAATATGTTTAAGTTAACTTTAACATGTTGTTGGAAGTTGAAAGAAATATTTACTTATAAGATTTACAGTGTGTCATATTCAACAAACATTTCGTCGCTTATTATGAACAATGCCGTAATCCAAAATAATACTTGCTTCTAATTTGAATTCTAGTGCTTCATCATTAGAATTGAAATTACGACACTGTAGCATCTTGAAATGCTGCGTTATCCATGATAAACGTTGATTTAAGTTTACACAAGTATACAATTTTTTAGTAGAATCCAAAACAAATATGGCTAACTTTCCATAACATTTGACGTCTTTCACATATTGTGAAACACATTTGAGGATATATTTTTATGTTAATACAAATAAATATCAATAATTTTGACTAAAAATGTATGTGAACTAAAGGTATAAGGTTTTAACTAGTTTTAAGTTGGTAATAAAATCAAGACTGTGTTCTAAAAGCACATGATCATGGAATAATGCAAGCTTTTACGTTTGTTTACATTTTTTTGGATTCTAATGACAAATGGTATACCTACATCAAATGTAAATATAATAACTATCTATGGTACAGCACTAGCATTATTGGCTATTTCTAACCAACTCATAATAAGTCAGCTTCTGTATTTCACAATCCTTTTCCTCAATCTGGTAAATAGATTTGCTGGGCTCCACTTTTCACCAGGGGCGTAGCTAGGGTAAAAGGCGCCCGGGGCAGGCGCCTAATTTGCGCCCCCCCCCTTAACTGAACTTAAAGGGTTCCTAGTTAGTACGGAACACTTAAAAGGCTCACTTTTAGGATTCCGTAATATTTTACAAAATTCAACCTATTAGGCAGGAAAAAAAAGTTGATTTTCATCCGACTTCAAAAAAGGAGGAAGTTCTCAATTTGACTATAATATATTTTTTTATGTTTGTTACCTCAATGTCTGTGTATTTAAAAACGAATGAGCCGTTTATGTTCAAAATAGTTTTATTTTAAATTAATCTATAAGCACAGTGATTCATTGTTTTTTTCATATTTTTGGCCCTACGGATCAAAATCACACATCACAGTTTTTTTCTGGAGCGATTATCTCCGAAAATATCGACTTTAGAAAAAAATCTTTCTCTCACCCTTATTCTTTTGAAGAGACCTATTCAATGATAACCCACACTATACAATTACAGCAAATAAAAAAACATCTCCACTTCATAAATTGGGGACGAACCCGAATTTTTTTTTACTGTACCACTTTGTTGGCATGATTAATACGTATACATGTACCAAATTACAGATTTCTAGTATTAACGGCCACTGAGCTATGCTGCGGACAGACGGAGATGGCGAAACTATAAGGGTTCCGTTTTTGCCATTTTGGCTACGGAATCCTAAAGTCAGAAACTGTCAAACATAAGAAACTGAAACTTGGTCAAAATAATAGAAGCCATCATTAGGGGTGCTTACGCTTACCATAAAAAAAATCCATCCCCTACAATCAAAGATCGCAAATGTATGAAAGTCCGAATATAGCCTTTGCTCGAAGCTAATAAGTACTACATGTACATATAGGACCAGGATCACAGAATATATAACCAGGATACCTATAACATTGTTTCCATACTTTTGGTATTAAAAATTCTGGACATAAGGCATTACGCGGTTAAGAGAAAAAAAAGTGAAATCTAAAGAAAACGACAAAAAAAATGCAGTTACGGACTTTCTGGGATAAAGTTTTAAAATTGACCTTTCTACCATTTTTCGAATTAAAGTATAAGTAAACATTTTTGATTTCTTTATGTGTAAATTATGCATAAGGAAATAAAAAAATTTAGCTGGTCTGGAGCCCCGCCCCCCTGATATTGCGCCCTTAGAAAATGTACCAATCTAGCATTTTTTTTAAATTACGCATAAAGATTTTCTTTATGTGTTGATTATGCACAATGAAATCAAAAATGTTGGCCAATTTGGCGCCCACCCTAATTTGATTTCTTTATGCATAAGGAAATAAAAAATTTTGGCTGGTTTGGAGGCCCCCCCCCCCCCCCCTGATATTGCGCCCATTGAAAATGTACCAATCTAGCATTTTTTTAAATTACGCATAAAGTTTTTCTTTGTGTTGATTATGCACAAGGAAATCAAAAATGTTGGCCGATTTGGCGCCCACCCTAATTTGGCGCCCGGGAAAATGTACCTTTCTAAAATGTATGCATACCTACAGATTTTCTTCATATGTAAATTAAGCACAATAAAATAATATTTTATTTGCCAATTTGGCGCCCTTACTAATTGACGCTAGGGAAAATGTACCAGTCTAGCATTTTATGTATTTTCATTTTTCTTATGTATAAAGCAAAAGTATATCAAAAATTTTGTCCGATTTGGCGCCCCCTCTGATTCGGCGCCCGGGGCACGAGCCCCCCCTGCCCCCCCCCTAGATACGCCACTGCTTTTCACTTACAATCAGGTGGAGTGGAGCCACTTTGTTGTGCCAATATAAAAAAGGTGCAAATATAGTAAACTCATAATCTAATGCTAATCCACTATATTCCATAATATATTTATCTGAGGAATCTGTTGCAACTTTCAATTATTTTTAAAAGTATTATTAATTGGCTTTATTAAATAAACCCTGCTTTACTATTTCTTTCTTTGTATAAGTTTAAATTGGATAATGATTTAGACAGTTAAATTTAAGGTAAATAAAATTAGAATTGGTCAATTTAGTCATGGCTACGTCTTCACTCATTTTATAGCTTTAATATTGTCATTAATAGTCCAACAGGAAAATTGGACATAGTAATGCATAAATGTAAAAAATTTTAAAAAATTACAGTATTGGTGCAGATTCAAATTTCTGGCCTCACCAACCTACAACATACACACTCATACAACTTACAAGGTGACGAACATAATAATAACACTCATCAATCATTTTTAAATAGAGTTGGAGCCATACACGAAAGTTGTTACAGTTTGAGCTGATGCTATGGGATGTCTGTTTTTATATGTCTATGCCGTCCATGAAAAACAATAATACTTATCTACGTAATTAAAAACATTAAAACAAATTACATCATAACACTATTGTACAAAATGATACTGCAACCACCTAACCTGATTATTCATCACATATTTAAACAAATTTAATTCAACATTATCCTTATGTTTAAAAAACATTAAGGATTGACTATCTACAAATAAGCCAATATTTTGTAAGACAATAATGTATCCTATAAGTTTCAGTAGTATGTCAAATGTGTTAACAAAAGAGAAACAAAATGTACTCACAATACTGCTCTCAAATCCATCAGGGTTCAGCGACGGCATCAAATGGATCTCCGTGTTATTAACCAGCCTCGACACTCGGTCATTCTTGCCGTAGTTTAGAATCAAATACTTCGCCAAGTACACCATCAACTCTCGCCCAACAGATTCATCTCCATGCATGTTCGCTACATACTTGAAAGCTGGCCGCCCAGGATGCGGTTTCTTCACATCCTCTGATATCTGAATCACCAGCAATTCACGCCCTTCTACAGACTTCCCGATAGAGTAAACTTTTGCAAGATCCGGGTACGTTTTCTCCAATTCCGCGAACAACTTAACTAAATCCTCATATTTCGTATATTTCGGTACACTTAGAAACGATTCATCGTCTTCTTCTATAGAACGCGGCACACATTCACTAATTAATACAGAAAATAAAACCAATACGAAAGTATTGGAACAGGTGACCATGTTTGCACCGTGATTGAGCGATCTGAAGGGATATTCCCGGCTAAATACACTACCTACACAATAACAACACTGGAGTTGCTTATCGTTGTAACATTGCTAACTTAAACTTGGAATTGCGGCATGAGAGCAATTAATAAAAACAAGAGATAAGAAAGAAAACGGGAAATTACTACAGTACGACAGCTGAGCTGACGTCACTTAGGACTGCTGCACTGCTTGACGGATAGATGACGGATATGGCAGTGTTGCCCTGTTAATTTAATTGTAACGATCCGATTAGAACGCATCCATAGCAAGAATGTGTGTTTGGATTCCTAGTCATGTGACTTTGATTCGGTATGCTTATTTTACTTGAAATGTGCATTAAGCGCA
>JALPQI010010321.1:0-44093 GCA_025490895.1 Thaumatotibia leucotreta | reverse complement strand
CAAAATATGACTTAGGTATATGTATGCATAAAATAATTGTTTTTTTTTTTGGGTTATTAAAGTAATTTTCTAGTAATATTTATAATGAAAATAATTAATGTGTAGTTTTTATATTGATATCAGTTTATAAATACTACGAATCTGAATCAAAATACAGTAACAAGTATTAAATAATATGAATTAAACCAACATTGCCATTAATACTTTTGTTGTTATTGTAAATCTTATACCTAATTGTAAACGAATACGTAATTAATGATTGTTATGGGCCTTATAAGGTAATTCAATAAATATCACAGGGAAAGCTTAAACCAATCGACCTAGTACCTACACCTTACAAATGTAAGCATCATAATGGTTGTTACTAAACTGAATACAAATTAAATAATTAAAATTTATCTTAGATGTAGAAATGTTGTCTACCTCATCGAAATGACAAATCCATGTCAAGTAGCATTGTACCCACAACAAAAAGGCCTAATGTTAGTAATGTTCACGCAGTGACTCGGATTTAGTTCACGTTCTTTTTTACTTTATTAAGATATTTGAAAGCCGAATCATTCATTATACGCATGTATTCCTGTTGATTAACGATTTTCCCGTATTTATTGTCATTTACCATTAAAAATGAGGTGGAAAGTCAACGTATCTTGGTACTTGGGAATTTTAAAAATTTGTTGCTGCACAAATCATTTTATTAATAATTTGCTATTCAAAGCCAAAGTCAATTGAAGGGTCCACGAAAATTACATGTCTAGTCAATACAAATTACAGAAGGAAAAATCACCTTATTTTTAATCATTTAGGTGTGAATTTGCCATGATTTTTTAAAGCATTGGACATGTTTCTTCCGTTGACCCTTTAATTATTATATTTTTGAACGTAGGTATTAAAACTCGTTCAATATCATAGGCTGTTTGGCAGCAGCAACAAACCGTAATAATAAACCTAATAAATAAGGCATCAGTCACACCTAAATTTCATTGGCTTTGACACTAATTAAGTGACACAATAAGTTTCAAAATGAGGTGGTAAATATATTACCATTGCCCTATTAAGGGTTAAAATACGGTGTACGAATAGGTCCCTAAGTAAATACTTATAATTTATATGACTGCGATTGCCAACTTGCCTGCAAAACGTGGTGATTACGGCACGGTAATAATATCTCTAAGGCAGTCTAAAGAGATCCTTTTGGCATGCTCTGTGTTAAGGGCGCTAGTTATAAGTATTACCTACTTATTAAGTAAGTGTTTACAGATCTCCGTCATCTAAATTATGAAGTTTTTTCAAATAGTCTAGGTATAGATTCAAGATTCAAGATTCAAATTCTTTAATGTACAAAAACACAAGTCAAAACAAAATTACACATTAAAAAGGGAAACAAATCATAATAATAACCTTAATCTAGACATGCCAAAAGAATAAATAAAAAATAAAATATTTCCAAAACAAAAACATCACATAAAATACCTATACATTATTCACATTAATTAAAGGATAATAATAAACAATAATAATAACCTAGACATGTCAATGATCGTTATAAAATTCCTTAACACTGTAGTATGCTTTCTTTAATTAAAACGTCTTAACGAGATTGACATATTGCTCGTAGGAAGGCACCCGTTTAACCTCCGAACTCAGTTTATTATAAATTTTGACACCCACTACTCGCAAAGAATTTGATGATTTCGCCAATCTAGCAGGAACCGGTATCACATCATTGGCAGTTCTCCTCTGATCAGGACGACGCATTTTAAACTCGTCCAAGTGCTTCCACATAAACTTGGCTACTTCAAGGATAAACATACACGGGACTGTTAATATTTTAAGCCGCACAAAATGTTCTCTCGTTGGTGTGAATGGCGGCACTCCAGCCAATAACCTCACGGCTCTTTTTTGCATTATGAACACCCTGTCCCTATCACCAGCAAGACCCCAAAGGTCAATTCAAGGTCAAGGTATATATAAGGATCATGTCTTTGATAAGCAGTTGCAGACTCGTTCAGGATTCAATCGAATCACATTCATGCTGAGGAGCAAGATCCACCGAATTTCCAAAATGTGTCAGATATTTATTTACATGAAACTTTTTCCTTCTTTTATTACCTACCAGTGTTTATACATTAATATTATTTTAAAAAAGAACGTTTCGTACAAACATTTTCATGAAATTTACACAAACTAAGCTTTTGCTGTCTCCAAATTTTATTTCCCAGACAAAATACCTTAAACTGCACATTAAATTTTTAAAGGCGCACGCTACAGCCAATAAAAATCTCATCTTCCATTTATTTCGAAACGGCTACTACAAATTCCCTTCGAGGTGAGTTTAAGATCAATCCAGATCCAATACTATGAATAATTTATTTTCATGTCTGTTCATGCACATTATGTTAAAATGCATCGACGAGGGACCATAGACCTGGTTTTGTATTTCCTCAGTTGTTATCAACGTAGGTAAATATTCGACTCTTAGCGAAACCAGTTAAGTGTGAGCTATCCGACTCTTTCATTCCGCATTCGGTGATAAATACCCATAATCGCTACGCTGGGCAAACTGATTGGCGATCGCAGTATATGTCCACTATGATGAAGCTGCTGCCCATCATCAATCTACTATCAAAAAATGGTCAGTGGCACTTCAACCCCTAAGTCGACTCTTACAACACCCGCGGGAAGAGTTGGGATGGTGACAAATGTATTCTTACTGCCGTCACCACACGGCCAATATCATTAATTACGTGACAAAAAGTATAGATCTAACATTTGTTTGACAGATGCTGTTAGCTTGGGTTTGAAAAAGCAGCCCTAAATTAGATAATCATGAATAATGTTAATGTAAGTTCATTAGTATTGAGTGTATATTATATTAACAATAGCATTCTAAAGAGAGGTAAGTAATTACGCTATTCCGATATGAAACAAACAGTTAATTTGTGAAATCCACAATTACAGATATCCCTATTCATGTTAACACAGAGAGATTAGAAGTTATTAAATTAACCTAAATTCTACATGGCACACAAAACAAGCGAGGTATAGGCATTGACGAGGAGCACTGTACTTAATACTAATGTGAATACATTAATTCTGAACAGAGCTTCACAGGCCCTAGGCAAGATAACGATCGTATTGTTGGTTGCATAATTTAGATTATTAAATAAATTATTTTTGCAATCAATCGTATGTCTAGTTAAACCTCGACTAAAACAAAAATAATGTGCAGAATTCATGAGATTTTTGGTTGCCATTTTTATACAATTAGTTATTTAAACGGAGTATTCCTGACCCTAAAGAGCCTATAGTATTTGTTTCACAATTTTTTTTTCAGAAATACACTAAAACACCCTTTAGATTACAATGTCTAAAACAGTGTGGTCTTATCTTTGAATGCCGAAATCAACAGAAAAAAACTTGAAAACAACAATATTTCATTAAAATCACAAATAGTGGATTACATGCCAAGGCAGTGATCCGAGGCTTTCCCATTTAACGGCCGAGGTGTGTATACTTTTTTCTGCTCAACGGAGCCGGCAGGCAGCAACTTAGTTTAGCGCTGCGGCCGGGAAAGTGCTGTTTGCCGGCCGGAGGGCAGAAAATATTTATTATATTATACAATACTGAAGTAACCGCTTTACTATTGCGCATAGCTTCATTATATAGCTTAGACAATTTGCTCGAGTCGCAAGTTCGCCGTCCAGCAAGCAATAGAACACATCCGGTCTTTGCCTAAGCGAGTGTGTATAAATCTTTTATTCGGTGATATATTTCCCACCTCTACCGCGCTCTTTTATTGGCCCACAGAGTACACTGGAGGCAACGCTCCACTACTTGCATTTGTTATAATTGATTTACTGGTGCTTGCTTGCTTTGCTAGGGCTTACGGATGTGATTTTTTTTGTTTATTTGTGTTTTCAATTAGTGTAAATTCGGTGCAATTATAGATGGCACGTTTCCAGTAAATTCCCAATGTTACTATGGGGAATATTCTCCATACAGTTTTGGGAGAGTTACCGGGATTGAGACATCATTAGGCGCAATAAACCTATTTTTTTTAAGACTCCTTCATTAATATGCTGAGATTGAATGAAGGAAAACTTGGAACTTGGAAATGATGGTAGCATATTAAACAAGGAGGTTGGAACTCTTAGGGCGCCTATAGAGAGACGGCGTGACAGACAAAACCCGTGCCGAGCATATGCGTTTTACGCATATGTGCTGTCAGTACCTCTCGGGACGTCATGGGTATATAAACTATAAAAATATACCAAGAATGCCACATTGCTCTGTAATCTGGTGCAGGAACCAGTCTACGTACGTTAATAAACAAAATTCAAACGTTTCCTATCACAGGTAAGTAAAAAAAGTTATATTAAATTCAATATAAAATGAGTATGGGCGAGAGACATAGTGAAGAGACACGACGCTGAATTTGTTATCGATAGTCTATGTAAACTCTTACAACTAAACGGTGTTAGTAGAAATTCAAAATTTGTTCCCGAGTTACGGACGTTTCCTATGTATAAGTAAGTATAATTATGTGTATTTCTCTATTTAATTACATATATATATCGTCGCCTAGCATCCATAGTACAAGCTTTGCTTAGTTCGTGGCTAGGTTGATTTGTATGAGACTGTCCCCCAAACATTTATTTATTTATTTATATTTAGCAATAATATAATATTTATCTAGAGTGCAGACAATGAAGCAACTATACAAAAACATATAGTTTAAGAAATTCTGACTTAATTTTTAGATTTCCTATAGAACCATGGGGGTCATTCAATTATTACGTAAGCACTGTTGGGGGGTGGGGGGGTCTCTGCTTTACTTACTTTTGCTGACAAAGGGGAGGGGCGGGTCAAGATGGTGATTATGTCAGCAGTAGTTATTAAATTTTATACATATGTGGCAACCCACAAGTTGCCTACAAACAAAGAAAACAAACAGAAATTTAGACAAAAAAATAGCGCACGGTGATTCCCCCTTATCGGGCGTTTATTCTCCTACATAAACTTATACATTATTTTGTGGGAATCCCCGAAAAGTAAAAAAGGTCGTCGTTTTATCGTTGATTGTTCACCAAAGTTCGATTTTAAAAGAAGTCTCATACAACTACAAAAGTGCAAAAAACACAGAAATTAGTTAACGAAGCGTCGCCTAGTTATAATTTATAAGTTATAATTACGTCACATTTAATTAAATAGAATCCTGGGTTCAGGCGTCGTGGACTGAAGACTGTTAATTGGAATTAAAATACGTAATAAAAAAAGTATGTTTTGTTTATAATAATATGACGACTAAAGTCTGACTAAATAAATATAATTGCGTTTAAGTTCTTTCTTAAGCCTATTTTCTTATTTCTAAAATGATAACTGCTGCTTTTATGAATTAATAAAAAGCCAGAAGAAAAATGTTTACGTAAGCACGGGAGGGGGGGGGTAAGGGCTTTGCTTACTTTTGCTGACAAGGGGGAGGAGGGGGTAAATAATTGTAAAAAATCTGCTTACGTAATAATTAAATGACCCCATGTGTCAGAGAACGCTGGATAACGGCAACTGGAAAGTTGAACTGGTTTCCGCAAAAACACGACACAATTTGTTCGGACCACTTCCAAAATGACTGTTTTGTAAAAACAAATCCAAGATCTATATTGTCATCCAATGCCTGTCCAACTTTAAAACTTCATCCTGCGTTTGACAAGGTAAGTTAGCTTTGCTAAATAATTTTATTATGTTTTAAAAGTAAAGTCCCTTTTAAAGGATTTTTGATGTTATCTGTTAATACATATTAATTTAAGTGTGTAATTTCCAGGTGTTTCTTGTCCCAAGTAACCCATCTGATAATTTTTCAAGAAAACGTAAAACGGTACAATTTACGAATTTAAAAATATCTTTATACATTTATACATCTAGTTAATCTGTCCTCATATATAATACCTAAATTACCTAACCTCCTTACAGTTGATCGTTTAATTTTAGTTCCCATTTATAGTTACAATTTTAATTTAAGCACCTATGATATACTCACATTGTCTTTTTGCGTTTTATAACGTAATATAAGTAGATATAGTTTGCACACCTTGAACAAACAAACCAATACAAATGTAACATATATAATAACTAGACAACCTAGCCTTACCCTTAACACTTGTTGTTTAACTTTAACCTTAAAGCGAACAAATTAATGTAAGTAGGTACTTATTGTAAATATAAATTGAAATAAATGTATAAATTTTGCTGTTTTTATATCATTCATAACGACATCATTTTAGTGAGATTTTAAAAATGAGAATGTTTGAATAGCTTTTTTCAAGTAACATTTTTAGTCAAATAACTGTTGGTTTTAATCTATCGATAAAAATATCGAGCTATACCACAACACTATTTACATTAACATGTCAAAATTACCTGACACGGTCGATTTCTATGAAAATGACAGCCAAGACCGCCTCTATCTCTAAGGTTACACACTAAAGAGTTCCGTGCTCTGTGATATTAAACGATAATAATTTCTGATTTTTAGATTTGATAAATTTTTCGAATTTCCTTCCTGATTAAAGATACAATAGAAACTTTATGTATAATCCTATAGGTACATTTGTGTTCAATTATATTTTCAAACATAGTGTCATGTGTCATATAATATCATAATTTAAGAAACTTACATCCAATCATTTAACATGTAATGTAATTCCACAATTTATGAACATAACAGAAATAAGAGTTTTAAGAATAATAGGTAGGTAACAACTGAATGTACGACTGAACCGTACAATCGCTATTTAGACGAAGGTATTATTAAGACGCTAATGTATAAACTATTCACAAAGTAGCTAATTCCAATGTCGAACCAGTATCGATAAGGAATTTCCCATGAAACAAAGCTGAATTTCATGCATTGCTTTGGTAGTTTCTCATTAAAAAATGAATGTAACCGTAAGTGAAGGGTTGGGATAGGGTTACCAGGTATCCGATTGAGACATTCCGACAAAAAAATCTCTATTGATTTCAAACATAGTGTCATGTGTCATATAATATATCATAATTTAAGAAGTTTTACATCCAATACTTTTACATTCATTACACAATTTATGAACATAACAGAAATAAGAGTTTTAAGAAATAATAGGTAGGTAACAACTGAATGTACGACTGAACCGTACAGTCGTTATTTAGACGAAGGTATTATTAAGACGCTAATGTATAAACTATTCACAAAGTAGCTAATTCCAATGTCGAACCAGTATCGATAAGGAATTTCCCATGAAACAAAGCTGAATTTCATGCATTGCTTTGGTAGTTTCTCATTAAAAAATGAATGTAACCGTAAGTGAAGGGTTGGGATAGGGTTACCAGGTATCCGATTGAGACATTCCGACAAAAAAATCTCTATTGATTTATTTGTGTTTCCTTTATAACATTTTCTATGTAATTATATTGTACTGTTGCATTTTTAAATGAGGCTACGGAGGCTGACAACGTCTATGCATATGCATGCAGGCAACAGGAGGCCCATAACTTAATCACCACGCTGGGCAAGCGGAGGGCTAATCGCAGTAGTGTATCAACTACGATATCGCTGCTCATCATCAATCTTCAATAAATGAATGATCAGTGACATTTCAATCCCTTACGGCACCAGCAGAAAGTGTTGGGAGGAAAATGATTCAAAACTTTGTAAATTTTGACATACTGGTAAACCTAGTTAATGGAAGACCCATAACATAATCACTACGCTGGGCAAGCGGAGTGCTAATCGCAGTAGTGTATCGACTATGTTAACGCTGCAGCTCATCATCTATCTTCAATAAATGACACACTGACATGTGACACTTCAATCCCTTGTGGCACCCCCGGCGGGAAGTTTAGTGTTGCGAGGAAAATGATTCAAAACTTTGTATATTCCGGCATAATGGTAAACCTAATGGAAGACCCATAACATAATCACCACGCTGGGCAAGCGGAAAGCTAATCGCAATAGTGTATCAACTAAGATAACGATGCAGCTCATCATCAATCTTTAATAAATGACACATTGACATGTAACTCTTCAATCCCATGTGGCACACCCGGGAAGTGTTGCGAGGAAAATGATTCAAAAGTTTGTAAATTCTGGCATACTGGTAAACCTAATGGAAGACCCATAATATGATCACCAGGCTGGGCAAGCGGAGTGCTAATCGCAGTAGTGTATCAACGATGTTAACACTGCAGCTCATCATCATTCTTCAATAAATGACACACTGACATGTGACACTTCAATCCCTTGTGGCACCGCCGGAAAGTGTTGGGAGGAAAATGATTCAAAAGTTTGTAAATTCTGGCATTATGGTAACCCTAATGGAGGAAGAAATTTTGACATCACATCATCGGCCTTTTTCAGTCCACTACTGGACGTAGGCCTCTTCTATGCGTATGGACTACAGGAGATTCATAACATAATCACCACGCTGAGCAAGCGGACTGCTAATCGCAGGCGTGTATCAACTATAATAACGCTGCTGCTCATCAATAAATTAATGGTCAGTGACACTACAATCCCTAACGGTACCCCCGGGAAATTTTGTGAGGAAAATGATTCAAAAGTTTGTAAGTTCTGGCATTATGGTAACCCTAATACAGGTAGAAATTTTACATCACATCATACATAGGCCTCTTCTATGCGTATGGAGGCAACAGGAGACCCATAACATAATCACCACGCTGGGCAAGCGGAGTGCTAATCGCAGTAGTGTATCAACTACGATATTGCTGCTCATCATCAATCTTCAATAAACGAATGATCAATTGACCAGTGACACTTCAATCCCTTACGGCATCCCGGGAAATGTTGTTAGGAAAATGATTCAAAACTTTGTATATTCTGGCATTATGGTAACCCTAATATAGGTAGAAATTTTTGTGGCGGTGCAACGACCACGCCCCCCGCCGGCGCGGCACCGCGGCCCTCGTTCCTGGAACTTGGTAATAGTTTCCTAGAGTTCATTGCACGAAATAACTACTTTGGGGTGCTGCAGGCGAAAAAATTTGACGTTGGAAATACGTCTATTGGTTCTTAGATTTGGACAAAGGTAACTAATACGCGGGAATGAGAAGTAGGACAAAACTATTGGTGATTTGTGACCTATTGTATATATTATAAAAAATGTACTGTAACTGTAAATACAATTAAACGGTTAAACTCACGTGTATTTAGTCACCACGCGCGACATGTTTCAGAGAGCCTAGGTCTCCATTACCAAATACTGAGCCCGCGTTCACGCCTCGCGCCGCGCTCGTGACTAAATACACATGAGTTTAACTATTCAATTATATGTATATTGCGAATAATGAGAAACGTTAAAAAAAGATTTACATAGGAAGATTTATCATGTATGTACGACTTCTCGTATAATGATTATCTATAATAAATATCAAATCTCCTCATAAGGAGTTTAAAGAGAAACCTGTAAAAGGCGAACAACCTCATTGTTTTCCGATATGTTTACAGGTGCGAATCGTATGCATTATGTACAATACGTACCTGCTTATAACTACCAGACAGAGAAAGGATAAAAATGGTATACCTTCTGGTCGCATAATCTTTTTCAGGCTATTCTATTTTGGCATACTTTTCTCCGCATAATTTGTATTAGCATAAATGTACTGTAGCATAGTAATTATTTCGGCATACTACTTTGTTCGCATATTAAAGTTTTGTAATAATTTAACTTGGACTAATTTATATCTGCCTAATGTATACTACGCATATTACTGTTTGAACTAATGGTTACTAGCCATAATATTTCGGAAACCATAATTTTAGTTCCCTATTTGAATAAAACACTTTTCTTTGTTTAACATCAATTTTATATCAAGTAATATGTATTTTACATATTGAGTATTTTACATATTTTAGAATGTTCTTTTATTCTGTTGCGGGTCTCTTGAATCTAAAATATTAAAATGCGTTACTAGCTAATATCAAAGTATAGATAAATTAGGTTAGGTTAGGTTAGTGCGTTGTCCAGGCGCGAAGCGCCTAAACTACGCAGAATAGGGGGTCTGCGTTGCAGACCCCCGTCGACCTCACTATTGTTCCCATATATTATATAAGTTGATTACCTATACACACTTGATTTGCCATGCTGAAACAATCGGTTTCCCATAATCGCTTACATTTTTATATTACTCACCGTCACTTTTATTCATAAAACTAAATGTGAATCTACCGTCATTCTCCGTATACAGTAGAACGCCTAGATGCTTACAAGTTGCTTAGACGAGTTGCCAATCGATAACGCTTAATCGTCAATCGTAAACGAAAGGCAGCTAACTGTAATAGCATGTCAATCATGCCACACAAATAGTTAATCCTAAAATTAGACTACAATTTTAGGATTAACTATTTGTATGCATCTTGAAATGATGCGTAATAATTATTATGCAATTTTGTATTTATACTGTGTGATATCAGTTATTATGACGGGTATGCCTTTTTTGTGTATGCTTTTAAATATTATGCGTAAAAAAATATGCATAAATATGATTCGCCTTGTCAATATTTCGGCTAGAAGACATTATGCGTAACTATATTATTACATTCGTTAGTATGCATCCCAATAGTGAACCGATAAAAATAATTATTGTATAGATACAATTATTATTTCTTACACCTTGGTCTACCATTTCTGTACTTTGTCGTACACATTGGACATCACATAAGAATAAATGGCCTGTTTTTTGTTAACTAGATACACATCAACTTTTTAATCACATTTAGTCATTCGATGGCTGCCACTGCGACCATATAATTATAACATATGGACGTCTAACGCCAGCTAAAAAATGCTCCCAAACACAAATTGTTCAATTGTGCCAAGATGGGCAGGACACAGCGCTTTTCTTTACACCGCGCATATTTCAGCTTAAAATCTTTGAAAAAATGTAATGTTTGTACAATATACCCAATCAAAACTTTGACGGACCAATCACAACTATTTTTAAATGGCGGTTTAGTTTTTTTAGGGTGATATTGAAATTCATTACCGTGATACATTGAAGAGGGGGTGACATTTGTCAACTAAAAGTTAGGACCGTTTTTGAAAGGCAATTTAGTATGCCGTGCGGCTTCCATGGTTTATTTTTTCATAGCTCTCCCATTACCTATGCGCATAGATGCGTAAGGGTGAAGACTCATTTTCATATATCAGCATGCGCACACATTTTGTCTAGGTATAGAAAATGGTCGTTTAGTATGAGACTGCGCCTAGCAATTCATACTAAACAGCCAATTTCAATAGATAAAATGCGTACGCAACTACGCATGCTGATATGTGCCTTCACCCTAATTAGGAGGGAGATGTCGATAAACCCCACGCTAGGCAACCATATTGTGTTAACAATTAATAAGCTATAAGAACAGAAAGGTTTGTTAGAAGACAATATGACGTGTGAAATTTGACTAACACGTAAAAAATCAGTTTACCCAAAAATAAAACCGTTGTGTAGCAAATAACAATCGAGTAACAGAGTTAATCTACTTCCATCGAACATGTACTTATTTACGTATATTGGAATTCAAGCTTTGTACCTGCAGTGTAACGGTTATCGCACAGTTATGCAGTTTCAAACTCATTATCAACCGGGATCGACAACGCTAAAACGATGACAAGATAGGGACTCTTCGCCGTATGTTTTAAACCGATTTCAAAAAATAAGGAACAAGTTTCTCAATTCAACTATTTTTTTTGAACCTATTTGTGTTACTCGACATCTTCTTGAATCAAGAAAAGTTTTTTTTACGAACGTGTATAACCTTGTATAGGTCCCGTTGGCACCAAGTTGGGGTCTGGTGGTGGGATCTTGGAGAAACCGGTTGAAGTCAGTTTTTTTTTATTTGGTGATTTTCAACGTTCAGTGAACCAATAAAGTTCAGTGGAATAGGGGAGTAGTTCTACGCAATTATTCTATCGCACCAATCAAGTCATTACCATTCGCAAATTATTGACGAACTGCGTATAAATAGTAGAGTCATTTTCGGTTATCCTGTAGCAGACGCATGTTTGTCTGCTATTCTGGCATAATAGTCTCGCTTGCTTTTATACAACGGAAAATAAAGTGGTGATGGTAATGAACAATAGAAACGCTTAAAAAAATTGCTTAGAAACACCCAGGGGTTGAGGAAAACCGATGCTCGAAATTACCTATTTTCAAAATTCTCAGTTTGACTACTGGTTTTGAGAGGACCATAATGCTGTTGTACCTAAAATTTTGCAGGATTCTGAGAATTTCGAAATAGATCTGTTTTATTTACAGATAGCAGAATAGCAATGTGAGCGTCAACCTTAATCCAGAAAAAGCTACGGGCAGAGTTAACGCAAAAACGCTCTGCTCCAGGAAATTAACATATTAGTGCAATCTGCATCGTTTTAATTGCCATGACTTGAATTGCGTGTGTACAAAGTGCATTTTGAAGTGTGTAACGCGATGTCCTAAATAATGGGCATTGGCATTATCTTTATTACAATTTAGATCACTGAATGTGAAAAGTAAATTCACGAAGGTACCTACTGTTCTAAAAATAACAAGACTCATTTGAGACTTTACAATATAATTTATTACCTTGCGATGTAGGTAAATACATCAACTTCATTCACAAAACTGAAGGAACATTTTTTGTACATGTTGTACAGTCGACGCAAAAACATGATTACGTTTTATGTGCCAAAAATATATTTACACAACTTTATTGCCTTGACATTAAGGTCGTGTAAATATATTGTTGGTACCTAAGCCGTAATGATATCTTTGACGCCGACTGTACCCGCAAAGCTTAGAACACGTGATATGTACCTATATACTTTTCTTCATTATCACTTTCATGTTTGAATTGTTTAAGTATGGTGCCTTTAAGTTGTCAATACTTATAAACAACTTAAAGTAAACTTATTGGCTTTGGTGACTCAAGATATATCTAAATTCACTCAGTCCACACCTGGACGTAAACCTGTTTTATTAAATATGCGTATAGACGCCTTTAGGAGGTAAAATAAATGCCCATCGCCACGCCGGGCAAGCGGATTGGCAATCGCTGTAATGTGTCCACTATGATGACGCTGCTGCCCATCATCAATCAAATCAAAGAATGGTTATTGACACTTCAGTTCCTTAGATGACTCATGCGATACCCGTGAGAAGAGTTGGGGTGCTGACAAATGTATTCTTGCTGCCATCACAACACGGCTTTCTCTAATTTAACAACTAACAATCCACGCTTTTCTCTAATTTAATATCTACGTCCACTAGTCTGAACTCCACAAAGACTGTAACAGTATAAACGTAGTTGTAATAAGCAATATGCACGTCCCTTGGAGCTCCTAAACGCTTTGTGCGCTAGCAGTGAAACACCCACTTTATACCCTTACCATTAGTTGTTCACATGAAGAAGAGTTAGTGCGAGGGCTATTAAAAGCACGTTCGCGATTATATATTTTTTCTTTAAGGTATTACGGTTCAAAATCTAGAAATAATTGACCATTACATATAAACCATTTACATATCAAGTATATCGAGTACATAGTATTTAATAAAAACTTTTTGGAGGGAAAATAGCTCTAAATTTATTTACCGCTATCGTCTGCATAAAAATATTTTTATTTTAATTCCGCATAACTTTTTAAAAACAACACAAATATATTATAGTAAATTGTTAACCAAGGGTGGAAAGGCACCCATTTCCGACGAGGTAGTTTGGTGCTTGAACGAAGTGAGAGCGCCAATAGTGCGAGTCGAAAATGGGTGCCTTTCACCCGAGTTAAACACTCTGCTTTTCATTACGAATGAGAGGAAAGAGAAAACATAAAAGTATTAATTGAATGTAATAGTTACTAGTAAGAATTTATTTTTAAGTATAAATTCATATTATGGCAGTATAACATTATTCCGTCGCTTACCTACGCGTATTAAAATTAAAAAAAAAACTTGATGGGTTTGTTCCTCTTGGTCACCGCTATATAAAACCAAAACACTTAAATTTTAACCGAAAAATTAAAATAATTTAATGAATTGACATATTTAACTTACGATTATCGCTACAAATTAAAACAAAAACTAGCAACCAAGAACTAATATCTTCGATTTGTTTCTAAATAAGAGTATTGTTGGCACTTTGTTCGGGTTTGTGCTTACAAGGCGAGCACTAATAGGAACATATCTTTTTGCAACCCAAGGGTCGCGATGCATCGTTTTCCACCCGTATCATAGATAAACAATAACCCACTTTCCGGGCATGAGCAATGAAAATATATTTTTCTCAAACATGCTACGGAATGTTGATATTACTTACTTATTTTAAATTAAACCCGGAAATACTACATATCCGGTGTCACGTGCGAAGATGATAAATATGTAAAGAGATTTCATGTATTTATTTCACACCTAGACCTGCAAACAAACTGTCTCTTGTTTTGAAACGTCAAATTATGACACTTTCTCTATCTAGACATTCAGCCACAGAAAAAAAAACCTTGAAACTAATGTCAATATCACGAGGTAAAAGGTTACATCAAAAAAATTGTTGAGTGCGACTGTTTTAAATTTATTTATGATTTTTTAATGATACTGTAAGGTACTTTTGGTAATATTAACAAATTAAATAGCTTGGTTTGGCGAAATCACTTCGTTATATTTCATGGCAATTTTGAGAAAAGCACTACACAAATCTCGGCAAGATACAAGGTTCCAGGTCGCATAATAATTATATCCATATATCCCTATCTGGCTTCAGTTCCTTCGGCCAGATACCAGACTTGGCCTGTAACCATTCGTTTCCCGTCCTCTATAGTAATGTTCTATTACTTCATCCAACAATAATGACTTTAATTAATTAATATCATAGTGTAAGTTTTGTGTAGATAGAGTAAAATTGATATTTCAACACATTTATTTTTTTGTTTCAATATCCACGATAAAAATATAGGTACGTGCTTTGAATTATCAAATTTCGAAGACGTGATTCTTAAGAATTATCATATTAATCGTTCTCTCTCTCTCTTTGTCTGGATCGTGAAAACAGCCTGCTTTAACCTTTGCAAAATTGACTTTCTATTAAAAAGCGTGAGGAATTGAAAGTAAATTACGCAGTCGACACAGTCGACTCACGCTACAGACTCTTGGTAAGTTCACTGTAGCTTTGACCATTCAGTTTAGCTACCGCAAGGCTGCGATCGTTAGGTTAATGCTTTCTTCCTATTCATACAGCTCATACTCAGATATTGATGCTAGCGAGAGAGTTAGAAAGTAAATCTTCATTAAACTCACGGCCGCGGTTCATGGTAGGTACACAGAAATTGGCGAATATTGATACCAAATTGCAGCTATGGATTTATTAATTTGCTGTTGCCTAAATCCGATATCCAATACCTATCTGAACGCAAAATTTAATCTGAAATACAACCATGGGAGTGATTTTTTAAATCTTGCTCACTGATTTTTCGTCATCGATGCGAGTGATGCTGCAGGCCGTATTTTTAAAACTTATGGATGAATATAGTCCATACCTTCGTTTCTGATGCCTAGACCTTTTATACCTAATCAATACCATATCATCGATGTTAGGTACATCATTAAAGATGGTGAAGGCACATGACGTCGGTAAGATTCAAAAGTCACTCCCCAAGCTGAAATATATGCAGAAAAACTATCTATTGAAACAAAGAGATTTACTTATCTACCAATAACGAAGTAATGTTTCTGGAAGTATTAGAATCTTACATTCAAACAATACTTTCCATGAGCTAAAGAGTAATTTTTGGAACAACTTAATTGTACACTAAATATTTTGATTAATAATGTAACAGAATACTCCTGTTGCTCGTAGTATCAATTAAGTAGCGACAGACAATTTGAGACTCTCGGTAAAAAGTTATCTCACGTGATGGGTCTCATACAGAAGATTAAATAATTAAAGTGGCAGCAAAACAAGTAGGTACATTCTTGATAATCTGAATCAATCCTGTCCATTATTCACTAATTTACAAACGTTAAGCTAATTTCAAACTTACCAGGTTTAATAAAATTAACTTCACTCTGCTGCAAGAACGAAAGCTTCTTTAGGTAAATCTTCAGTTTACTACTTTACTCCTTAGCGGTGTAAAATTAAAAATTAAATATTCAATCACAACGGTGTCTCACAAATTACCTATAAATTCAATTACCTGGTTTCGAGGGATGGCTTTTCTGGTTTATCTGAACCGACATCTTTCAAAGAGGCTTACCTAATCCTGGTGAATTACATCAGAGCACTATCTAAATCCCATCTCAGTTTACGTCAACACTGAAGTCCGTGATCTGCAGCCCTGGAATTTTATCACTCTCGCGATAGAAAGGGTTAAAAATATTAAAGAAATATTTTTTAATTTTCTTTTTATTTTATTTTTTCACTATTAATTAGCTGTTTGTGATAGAAAGATAATTTCCAGCCGGTTCCGTAGCAAAAAAATGTTTCATACATCGGTGCATTTTTACGTGACGATAAAATAATAAAACCCTGAAAAATAACGCTTCGATAAATAAGTTTGGTTTGGGTTATAATACAGCAAATGGGCCTTTTAAATACGATGTGTGACACTAGCAGTTATGTAGATCTCAGCTTTACTCGAATTCTGTATGAAATTGCGATGAATTTCGCAAGTTGGCACAGCGTGAAATTGTGTCTGACTTGCAGCAGCCGTCAAGCTGACGCTGAAATACTTTGTCGACGTCATAAGTTGCCGGAATGTATCTATATTTAAAGGATTATTTACTTTTTCCTGATAAATGTTACCTACTGAGCAATTGTTTCATTAACTTGTTTTGCTGACGAATGAACTCGCGTTAGCAATTGCACAAATTTTAACTTAAGTTATTAATTTAAAAAAAGGCCCAACTGTGTCAGTGTGTGTATGCCTAGTTGCCAAGTGCTAACAAATATTATTTTTATTAAAGGCTGCTCTAACTTTATTCAATCTACTAACTACTTGTTCTTGGTCTACCTAATACCCAAGTATTTTTGACATTAACCTAGTTGGCAGTGACGCTTTCTACGAATCACGAGATTCTGATTGGAATCCCGGCGAGGGCATTATTTGGGGTTTTTGTTATCACAAGTATTTGTTCCTTACTAGGCTACGGAGCTTGACAACTAAATAAATAAACTAGATAAGTGCGTGTGTTCTGATTGATTCCTAATCCGGATGCTTTATCACTATTTAAAACGAGACTCACATTTAAGCCATAAGTACCTACCTATAAGCAATAAACACTCAACATGAATTACAAAATCGATTCACAACAAACCAGAAAATAGAACGTGTATTTCTTCATCTGCTCCAAAATTAAAATCGGATCTTTTTAATGGACTGGTCGAATCGGGATGAAAGACATATTGTTAGGCGTTCAGATACCCGAAGTATGCCCATCAAAAGAAGCCAAAGAGCATCGGATACAAAGTGATTTCGTAAGTGGAAACGAAATCTTTCAGCGATGTAATGTGAGCTTCGCGTGACTTAATGTAGCGTGGCGAAGGTGTACCAAGCAACGGGTAAATGGAATCGCGCAAGTAGTTTGTGGGATGTTCTCTGGTAATGTCGTGCTGTGAGCAAATATTCACTTCGTACACTGAATGGCATCGTGGACAGATTACATTTAATGATCTATCTGACACTAAGATTAATATACCTACAGTTGTGTAGCTGTAGGTTTATTAATCTCGGAGATATAGAACAGTTTTCGAATAATATTACGTAAAATTTTGTTTAACCACACTTTTGATGGCCAAATACCTACGTTCGTTAGAGTAACGGTACTGTGTGTGTACGTTATCAGTATAGATTCTGATTGAAAGTAATGCATAGGTATCTAAAATATCTCAAGCTTTCCCCAACCTAAAAGGCTAAATAAATGTCCTTACTATGAGTTGCATGCGTCAACAAACCTTATCACCTGAGGAACCTATTTAGGGCATTTCTCGGAGCGTATCAACCGCTGTGACTTCAGTGGTAGCCATATCACACGAATCCCGTGAAAGATGCATGCATTTTTGGATATCTTGGTAGACATCGCTGACAACTACCAAGATATCCAAAATATGTATGAGGTAACCCCGGAAATCAAATTTTAATGTTGCCACCGAAGTCACGGCGGTTAAAACGCTCGAAGAAATGCCCATCACACACACTTGCTCACTTATTATGCTAGTGTAAGTGGATGCACCAACTTTACTGATGAAGCAAATGAGGACAAAGGAGGTTTTTTTTATTATATAATTATCAGAGAGAATAAACTATTTCATGAATAGGTGTGTCACTTGTGTTACCAAAAGTTATGAGTTTGTGTGAAGACTAATATTTTGATAATTATGTCGCAATTACAATTATCACATTAATATACCTTTTGTGACAATTATCCTTTTGTGAAACCTGGACTCTCACTCAATTAGACCGCGAAAAATTAGAAGCATTTGAAATATGGTGCTGGAGGCGTATGAAAAGTATTAGCTGGACAGAAAAAAAACAAACGAGGAAGTGCTTAATTCAGTCCAAGAAAAAAGAGCTATCTTAGCAACAATAGAAAACCGAAGAGGGAGAATGTTTGGCCACCTTGTACGACATGACAATTTCATAACAAATCTAATAGAAGGGCAGATAGCAGCAAGGAGGGGAAGGGGAAGGCCGCGAAGGGCGTATGTAGACCAACTGAAGGAAAAGGCACAGGTCAGGTCGTACAAGGAGGTAAAGGAATTGACGGACGACAGAGAGAGATGGCGATTACTCCACCGACAAGGGCACAGCCCTTAAATAAGATGATGATGATGATGATGATGACAATTATCCAGGAGGTATTTTCTAACGTGACGTGACGTGTTTTACATACACTGACGGTTGATGGTCTTACGAATTAGGTCAACAAAATGTATCATCAACAAATATTATCGAATAAGTTGCGCGAATCTGATAAATTTATTTTGATTTTATTCATGCAACAGCTAGTCAAATGAACTCTGCATTTTTCGTAATTTAATTATTAGGTGCCGATTTTGTAACTGGCTGGAATATATTTAACAAAATCCTAACCGTATTTATTTTGAATTCACGTATCGAGTATTTTATGAATATTCCAGTAAAAAAGGAAGAGGGTTATAAGTAGTGTTAGTGAACTATGAACCTATTTCAATTAATGCAGTTCGTGTGCTTACTAGAGGAACAGTACTGGGTACTTTATCACTGCACAAGCGTAATGCTAATACACACTTAATTGCTGTTACCTCTGGTTCGAGTCTTGGTGAAGGCATTTATTTGCGTGTTTATCACAAATATTCGTGACTTAGTTGTTTTATTATATTAATATTTTGTTACATTAATATATTATGTATATAGTCGCTTAGTCGGTGGCCACAACACAAGCCTTAATTGAGCTTACTGTGGGACTAAGTTGAGTCTAAGATTGTCCCATGGTATTTATTTATGTAATGAAGGTTTTAATGCATAAATATTTTCCTATCAAGCCATAGAAAAATTCATAATGGTGACACTTCGCTGACCCAAAATTACAAGGTTCTATGTTGCACTTTTGTCAACTTGAAATCTGAACATTGTCACATTTGGGCGCTGGTCTCACCACGAGTTACTAAGCTATGAACTATGGGCAATAGGCACTGGTCTCACCGTGAGCTACTATTAAATTAATTAAATAGTAAGTAGTCAAATAAAGATCACATATATTGTGCACCCAATCCTTAGCCAATGAATGACGACTTTGGACTCCATTATATCCAAACATATTCGTAATTGACTGTCTTTACTAATCTTATTCAAGGTAATCTTAACAATGCTCTTTACTGATCTAGTAAATGACACCTTAATTTTTTTAGTTCACGTGACAGATGGATGAGATGGATATCATCCATTGAGCCCGATTTTCTGTCATTGGTCCGTATACTTAGCATAAACACAAAACGTTTACAAACAAAATAAACAAATGCAACCGCACATTTGCGACAGCCTGTTTTGCTTACAAAGTACAATAGTATCTTCGAGTGTTCATTTGAAGACAAGGAGACAAAGAAATGATTTCAGTTACGTACCATAACGAGGGTGCAAAAATGTTGTGAACGGGCCAGGTGTGCGCAACAGACGTGAGTAAATAAATCCGGCACAAACATTAGGGTTGCCGACAACTGTTTTTAACATCGTTAAATTAATTACAAGGTAATTCACTAACATGATGATTGGGTAAATACTTGAAGAACACTAAAATACCAACATATTTTGTTGATATTTATTTGTTCTTAACACATTTAATATTAACGTTAATCTATAATCAGTGCGTCCATAACACTGAATAATTCTGTTATATTCAATTATAATATTTCGTGCTATAGTGTGCTACGTGCTACAGCGGCTCCATTGAGGCGGAGAGGAGTGGAGATGTGCAAAATTAAATTAAATTCTTCAAATTCAAAATTCGAAACACTGTGATGCGGTCTCATTGGCCAATTTTTCACATCTCCGCTTCTCTCCGCCTCAATGGAGCCGCAGCCTAATGTGTCTACGAGAAAACCGCTAAGCAGATTCTTTGCAAGTAACGCCTTTCTCACTCTTTCAAATGAATTACGTTTTCTACCATTATCATACTCTTCGTTTGCGAGTCGCCACTTTATAAATTATTCTTCTTCGAATCGTACTGCGCGGATTTGTATGGTGGAGCCGTATGATGTGGAATGTGGTTCCGCTTTTTAGCGAAAATGGACCTCCCACAAAGAACTCCCCTCGGGAGTTTCCCGCTCTCAAAATGTTAAGTTTAGTGTAAAACTCTTGAAAGTCATCTTGTAACTCAAAAAATAAAAAACATTTTATGAAGCAAATGGTACCTATTGGAATTGTCTTTAATATAACACTATTAACACAAGACTCAACTTATAGTCTAACTATTAACAAAAAGTAAAGTTAAAAAAAAGGCGTTAAATATAGTGTTAGAACCCACCGGCCTCGCCCGCACTGACGGTAAGAGACTCGACGGTATGACCCTCATGCCACGGAAGATGGGACAGCCGCTGGTTTGGGACGCAACCTGTGTCGATACCCTAGCACTGTCTCATCTCCGCGGCACTTCAGTAAAGGCTGGCACAGCTGCTCACTCGGCAGAGCTGCTCAAGCGGCGTAAATATGCAACCATTGGCAATGGTTTCATATTTGAGCCGTTTGCAGTGGAGACTTTAGGACCCTGGGGGGGATAGCGCCCACATGGTCTTCAAAGACGTGAGGCATAAGCTGTACGATCTGACGCATGACCAGAAGGTTGGTTTATATCTAGCACATCGGATCAGCATTGCCATTCAACGTGGCAATGCTGCCAGCCTTCTGGGCACACTACCGGTTGACAGTGATCTGGGGTAATTTTTTTATTTATAATTTAGTAGTATTATATTTTCGTAAGTTTATTTACACATCGCTAACAAAATGAGAAATGAAAAGAAATACAAATACTAATTATTTCTTCTTCAGCAAAGTATTGTACTCATCGACGATTAAGAATAAATTACATTTATCCCACGAGACTAGGATTTCATTTATATCCCAGTCATGAGTTAGGTAAGGTATTTTACAACATATTTGACAGAGTGAGTGATACGACTAATACGTT
The DNA here is from genome assembly GCA_025490895.1 of Thaumatotibia leucotreta. NCBI lineage: Eukaryota > Metazoa > Arthropoda > Insecta > Lepidoptera > Tortricidae > Thaumatotibia > Thaumatotibia leucotreta. The sequence goes on along the minus strand of JALPQI010010321.1, from coordinate 22,424 downwards.
GATATGAAATACTCGTAAAGTAAAAATCCTGTAGCATGAAAGTCGACTGTAATAACGAACATCAAAAACCAGTCTCTAAAATACAACGAATTTAGCAAAATACCAAAAGCGTCGCGTGTGCCAAAGGTAATACTGGATTTTATAAAATATTGCCTCTAAACGAGAACAGAGCCCGCTTATGAAAAATATTTGAAATACCTGTGTGGGACAGCCCTGGGGCAATAAGGCGAGGTAACCGACTTCTCACTTACGGACCTTGCCCCGGCTTCAGCCGACTGGCGAAGCACAAAGTAAACGAATAGCAAACTTTGTTGACAAAATAGTTTTTCTTCCCGACGCTTATAACTGCGGTCGTAAATAACACTCTGTCTCGTAAATAAAACGTATTAGAAATACAAATATATTTTGTGAAGTTTACGTTTTAGTTGATCTGACGTATTTTTACTTGGTGCCTATAGCCTGCTAGCTTGGCAGTTGAATGCGACTGAAAACTTTTTATTTCCATTCAATTTACTGCGTGGTTTCGATTATGTATCGTTGGATACATTTACACTGAAATAGTAATATTTTCACTATTTCATTATTTATAATGAAATAAAAATGAAATACCTTTTTCGAAAAAAGTTACATTATCTTTGAAATTAACTAGAATACAGCGAAATTCATACGACATTTTCGTATTTAAATATGTAAAAAAAAAAATTGTTCAGCAAACAAAATAGATGACCATTTTGATCAGCTTATCCTATCCTATTCTCCTATTTAATCAACTATGTGGTACGATAGATACCTACTTTATGTTATTTTAGACGAGCTTGTAAATTTATAATACTATTTTCCATTAATATTTAGCTAATGCTTTTGTAGCCATAAAGCTCATAATGTACGGATAATGAGCGGTAAACCGGCACGTTAAAAAGCGTCTGTATTTAAATAAATCACATAGGTGTCGGTTAGGACGATAATTAACTGGCGCGTCCCACGATACCACGGTTACAGATGGATAGGATACCACGCGGGCAACGACTTCAATATATAGACAATAATTTGAAGAGTCACTAATCATTCATTTATTAAAGATTGATGATAAGCAGCAGCATCATTATACTGGAGTGGACGTTACTGCAATCGCCAATCCGCTTCCCCAACGTGACGATTTTGAGCATTTACCTCCTAATGATATATACCTACGCTTAGCTAATAGGAGAGGCTTTTGTCCAGTAGTGGACTGACTATTATAGGCTGATGATGTGAACGCCGAATGTTTTTCTAAAACACAGGAACACCTAAAAGTGTCATAAATTACCTTCATACTCACGCCAAAATTTATATTAGTTCGCCAGCGATATTCAGTTTGTGTAATTATTGGAACCTTAACCGTACTGCTTCTCAGTTTGGTCACTAATACAGCTACAGGTATGACTGCCTAGTATTTAAATTAAATAAATACTCAGCCAGTTGTCTACTGTTTGAATCAAAGAGCTGCGCTATACGCGTCTCAAGCTGCTAAAAATGTGACAATCCATGTGCATAGTCTGTCAAACAATTTGTTGTTGTATTTTTTTAGCCAGCAGCGCTCAGGCCAGTGTAAGTCGAGACCATTTCTTGGCAACCGTTTATTGTAAATATTAACTATTTACTTATGGCTTTTGTGTCTGTTTAAACTTTAAAATCTTATTGTTTCATTGCAACTAATCCATGCTTCATAAACCAGGATTTTTTAAATGAATTAACCAAGTTGTTCATTGCGTTGTAATGCAAAGTTAAATCTTTGTCAGTTTCGTGCTGACGACATAATTAAGAAAACACAGTGTTAACTGGTTAAGTTCATACTTTCACATTCTACAATTCGTTTAACTTCGTGTTAGTGGCATAACCTCGCTGTCAAGTCAAACAAAGACTATAGTGTATAACATGGACGTCTGTGTGGCGCCAGCCAAAAATACCCCCAAAAACAATTAAATTGTGCCAAGCAGAGCAAGACAAAGCCCTTTTCTTAACAACGTGCACATTTTGGCGCAACGTCTTTGACACAGTCATGTTTATAGAATATTGCCAATCAGAACTTTGACGGACCAATCACAACTATCTTTAAATAGTGGTTTAAGTTTTTATAGTTAGGTTGACATTGAAATTTCATTACCGTGATGCATTAAAGAGGGGCTGACACTTGACAACTAAAATTCAGGACCGTTTTTGAAAGGCAATTTAGTATGGCGTGTGGCTTCCATGTTTTATTTGTTCGTAGCTCGTAGTACAAAAATTATGTTAAGAGTAAGGTTCAACTGCGCGTCCAAAAAATGTATGTCACTATCGGATACAAATGAACAGACGAGCCGCTCGGACCGTGTAATTAGTCCAACCAATCCGTTGTGCTAAGAGAATTAAAAAGCACGTAAGTAGATGCAATTAGTTTTAAACTACAATTCAATTTTACCCTACATTCTTTGCTAGATTCACGTAATTTCAAGAGCTTTTGCTAGAAAGCTTGTGTTTAAGTGGAGATCCACATTTTATATATACTGAGTATGTTTTCCGGTTAATGTTCTATGTTACAAAGTAATACTCATTTACTGCTACATTACAATAAGTTCGCTAAAATTTGTAGGCAAATAGAATCTTAGCGAGAGGGAATGAGAAAAAAGCCAGATGACTTTATTCAATGTACCACAGAGGTTGCATAAACATCCCGTACAATACTGCAGGCTAGCATAACTTGTTCGATAGGAATACGCGGCCTTTTAGCTGTATACCGTTTGTTTTTAACCAGTACAATCGAAAAGAGACAGGTAGCCGCAACAAGGTCACGTGTTCCTATGAAACACAAGATGTGCTGAGGCCAAGCCGCTGGTAATGATATAATTATGTTGTGTTCTTATTCAATTTATGAATGCCTAGCTAGTAATGAACCGGCCTACGACACTGAAAATTTTAGGATCGAATCCTGATGAAGGCAGTTTTGTGTGCTTATCACAAATAATTTTGATTTATGTAATAATTTCTCATTATTTAAAATTCGTTAATGGAAAGTTATTTTAATATTTACGCAAATGTAATATTGATATGTGTGTTACCTCCATGACTTCGGCCTACGACCGCGACTCACGCTTGCCTCTAAATCTTGATCTCAAATAATAAAGCAAATCTCCAATGTACCTGTTTTATCTGAGCTAACCCATTAGAAGCCATTGCACATGTCGCTATGTATTTGCATATGAATGGTTAGTGAGTACACAGACCGCCAGAATGCGATAGCTATTGAGATGTGTCGTGTCTGGTTTTCCCAATTTTCCCGACATATCAATGGAAATTTCCAAATGGTAAATGTTTGTCATACTGTGTTAGAAGCTACGCCACAACCGTACCATATGCACTAGGATTGGGTACGCACGAGAAATGTGCGCTATGTGCACTAGTAGTGTAATATTAACAAGCATCTTTTGGTAAAACGTTGCATTGTATCCGCAACGCATCATTAACTTTTCTGAAGAGGAAATTACGCATTACGCCCTCTGCGATTTCCTCACAATGTTTTTATTAATAGAACAGCTACCAACAAATGTCTTTACCGGGAAGCTTTACCGCCCACCACCCGGTGCATTTCGGTTCCTGAAACAAAAACGTTGGACTCTTGCTCCACTTGAGCAACCTCGGATTAAGCGACTAAAACTACGGATGGTGTCAAGGTAGAATGCCTACTAACGGTAACGCAGATGACACCACAGGGGTTTTAATGGCTATTCTTCCATACATAAAGCAACTAATCCCACGTACCACCCCCAAATGGGCTTCCCTAAGAACAGGCGTTGATGCGTAAATTAAAAAAAGCCCACTAACACGAAGTTAATTGTTAGAAGTGTCAAATATATACGGACTTACCAGTGAACTGCGTGGTAGTGGCCTGATCCGAATTTGTATAACTGGGGCTTAGGGACTAGCTCCATCTGTCGACGGGCCGATCGGCGATAGCCGATAAAAATATGCTCTATATTACTGTCATAAGAACGACGATTATCCCAATCGCTGGTTTCGACACTGACATTGCGACGCCACATAGTAACAAATACCTAGTTTAAATAAACTTCGTATCTCAATTCTGACTTAATATTATGTTAACAAACCAAGTTCTTAAGAGCATTTAGTGACAGTTTTCATGTTGAGTGTTGATTATCTTATTAGTCGGGGATACATGATCATAACGTTAGTTCCTAAATGCAATGTAGATATGTATTTTTGCATCAATCTTTTGTATGAAAAAGATCGGGCTTAATACTGTATTTCACTCTGGCATAAGTACCTATTTCCGAACCTAATGAGTTTGAAGACGACCTGTACCATCTCTGTGGCGAGAACTTGGACTATTGTCGTGGATTGAAGTTGACAACTGTGCCGTAAACTTTATAATTGTGAATTATTTAATACTGCACAGTGCACAATGGGGTGTGCAGAGATGATGAGGGTAGTTAGGTCAAGAATGGGAAGAGTAGGCTAGAGATGGCGAATGGGTGAATCTTAAAAACGAAGTTGTCCTATTTTTACGGAAATTATATACAGGGTGGTCCAAACCTTGACGTCAAAAAATTTTTTTTAGATTCCTCACGTCATGAGCTATCAGAATATACCCCATGTATGTTAGCCGATTTTTTGTAGTTTTCGAGTTATGAATTTTTGAAATTTTTTTTTGAGAAATTCTGGAATGAAGAAATTTATTAATAAAAAAAAAGTTTTGGGTTTTTTAACTAGTTTCTTTTTGTAAAAGTATTACTACAAATAAAGCATTTACTGACAAAAAAATTAGCGTCCTCACTTTGATACAAGTAGGATAAAAAAATACTAAATTCAAAATTTTACGCTAAAAACGCATCGAAATAGCATTAATGTACGTAAATAAAAAAATAAAACATACCCCAAAGAATTTGCGTATTCTAAAGACCGCCTTAGACCTTGAGCCTTCGTAAAAGCAAATAAAAAGTGATACTTAATGATGAGGATTTTTCCGAGTAGTCGGTCAAATAAACTTAAAAAAAACATCAAAATTTTTAATTTAAAAATAAAGTAAAATTTCGTCTGTTTTGTTGTTCCTATCAATAAACAAAGACAGAAAATACCACGAAAACTCAATTTGTGTAGTTACTCAAGTCATTTTTTACTACTTTAAAATTTTAATCTTTTTTAAGTTTACTTGACCGACTACTCCGAAAAATCCTCATCATTAAGTATCACTTTTTTTTTGCTTTTACGAAGGCTCAAGGTCTAGGGCGATCTTTAAAATACGAAAATTCCTTGGGATATGTTTTATTTTTTATTTAAGTACATTTATGCTATTTTGATGCATTTTTAGCGTAAAATTTTGAATTTAGTATTTTTTTATCCTACTTGTATCAAAGTGAGGACGCTTATTTTTTTGTCAGTAAATGCTTTATTTGTAGTAATACTTTTACAAAAAGAAACTAGTTAAAAAACTCAAAAATTTTTTTTTATTAATAAATTTCTTCATACCAGAATTTCTCAAAAAAAAAATTTTCAAAAATTCATAACTCGAAAACTACAAAAATCGGCTAACATACATGGGGTATATTCTGATAGCTCATGACGTGAGGAATCTAAAAAAATTTTTTTGACGTCAAGGTTTGGATCACCCTGTATTATTTTATCTTGACAAGTCAAGCTAAGTATTGTAATATAATTTCAATACTATCGTTGTCGCATCTCAATTATTCCCTCTAGTCACAACACTACATAAATCACGAATCTCCTCCTTTTTTGCCGTCGTTTAAAAACACATTCAACTCGTATATTTTTATGAAGGTAGGTACCTTACACATTTTTAACCCTCCACATACGAGAAGAAAAATGTTTATACAACGTTTCCATACATTTGGTGTCTGATATACCCTACCTCGTATGCTGAAGGTTAAATCTAGTTACGTGCATTCAAACAAACGTATCTTATCGAGGTTTGAAGATCGAATTTATTCCAACTCATCCAATTCCCCTATTCCATTTTACGGTATATATACTCGTACTCACTGATGTTAAATCATTGCATGATAGTTGTTATTATATCCAAACAAAGAAAACAAAATCACTGAAATAAAAACCCCTGTAAGTGTCCTCTCGAATGGGAAAATATTTCTTCTAATAACCTACCATTATCGGAAAATCCTGGATCGTGCCGTTATTGACTAAATGCTAATGCTTTCCTGAGACCCTTTTTGTAAAGGTTCGATGCAGCAAAGGGCCACTTGACTTTAGGAGCGAATTAACTGGTACAAAACGGGAAATTCAGCAATTTGAAACTGTTACTCGGTGCTAGTTTTGTTATTGCTTTAGAATTTATTCACTGAAACTGCTAAATTACCCAATTTGAATAGTTTCACGTCAAATTCTTTGAACAATATTTTCATTCATTTATTTAGAAGCCTCCAGAGGACTCCTACGACCCTACGACCTTCACCAGGTCATCAGTCCATCGTGGGGGGGGGGGGGGGCTACCTACGCTGCGCCTTCCGGTACGTGGCCGCCACTCGAGAACCTTCCCGCCCCAGGACGTTGCGGGTGGCACAGGACCGGTCATTGTGGCAATCTTTGGGGGAGGCCTATGTTTAGTAGTGGACGTCTTTCGGCTGATATGATAATGATGATGATATAGAAGCCTTTATTATTGTGTTTTCAGAAATATGCATTAATGTGATTTATGTAACTTGTTGTGATGGTTGATGTGGTTTCACACAAAAAGTATTTTGGTCTCAACGGTTCTTTTATAATAGTCATGAGGTAGTATTACCTTCGGCATTGACATGTTTTTGTATAGGTATAGTATACTAAAAAAAGACAACGAAATTAAAGCGTTATAAAGAGTCAGAATCTATTATCTTTAACAGGTTTCGAAAATAACTCCCATTATATTATGTAACGTTACAAAAAACCTTTTAAAGCAGTCATGATAAATCAGGGAATAAGCAATTAGCCCGCAAAATAGCCTCGTAAAAACGTTTGCGAAACTTATCAGTACAACAAAGCCCATATCAGCCACCAAACAAACAAACGTTAAAACCGTCCACTTATTAACGAAATTAATTTGGAAAGTAATTTGTGTAATGAAGACAGCTGTAGCTCGAGATGTTCCGCGAATAGGTCCAACTAATTTGGACGACACGGTTTAAAATGGCATATAATAAAAGTTAATGGAACCGCCCTCTTCATGATTCTTGGCGGAGGCCGCTCATTTTCCTGCCCGTCGTTTTCGCTATGTTAATTAGCATTTTGGCACTAAGGCAGGAATAATTTGGGAGGCTAGGTGTTACAGGTACGCTGGTAAAGTTTTGATTTCAAAACGTTTACGGAATGAACGACGGTTTGAATGCGATTTACATTTTAAAGGCAAGGTTGTTAGTGAGATTAATTTTTCACCAAAATTTCATGAGATTAATTCGATTTCAGAGAAATTTAAAACATTCCAACAGAACTATAAATATTACATTTATTAATTGATAACAAAACTTATGACATAATATACAGGCTGTTACACGAGCCACTGAAAACCGTGAACGGGGTGATTTAGTAGGCTATACTGAACAACTTATACTATGGGGCCAATCACGAAATCTAAAAAAAAAACGCCTTTTTCATACATTTATACCGATCGATTACGACATTTTGTATTAAAGAGCCATAATTTTTTTTTTCATATTTCTAGGTTTACTCCATAGTAAAAGTTGTTTAATATAGTCAATAGTCAATCATATTCGCATATAACACATAAAATGCATGCAAATATAAATTTAAATTAAAACTAAATAACAAAATAATAAAATAACAATGTAAATGTCAGATTAATACAATAATAATAACTAGTCTAAGAGTTCAGGTACATAAGTCAAGTTAAATTATATTACAATTCAAATATATCAATTAAGTACATACAGTAAACTAGAAAACAATGATGGTATTGTGATGTCAATTAAGGAACAATGTCAAATAAATTATTAAATGTTATACTCTGTCAAAAAACTTCGCATAATATTAATTTATGGAGTAAAAGGCTCGAGTCAAGAAATAATGTTTAACTTTATTGTCGAAAGATTTTAAGTTTTCAGTGTTTTTTATATCATCTTCTAGTAGGTTATATACCCTTATAGCAGTATTATTTAGGCTCTTGTCAAAATGTACATATTTTGTGTCATTTAAAAGTAACCTATTCCTATTGCGAAGCTTATAATTATTAGTGGTACCCTGCTTCTGGTACAAATGTTTATTGGCGAATACATAAATACATATTTTATATAAGTATAATGAAGTTACAGTTAAAATTTTATTGCCAGTAAATAAGCTGCGATGGGTTTCAGGTACAGATGGACATCTTTCGATCAATCTAAGAGCCTTCTTTTGTTTGAGAAGGATTGAATTAATATTGGTTCCATTTCCCCAGACCTCAATGCAATACCTAAGTACACTCTCAAAATATGAAAAATACATTGTTAATAATTCTTCTTTACTTGCAATGTTTGCTAATGATTTCATTGCATAACATGCAACAGCTAATTTTGTATTGACCATGTCGATTTGGTTATGCCATCGCAAATAAGGATCAAGATCTACACCTAGGAATTGTACAGTCTCAGCTTTGTCAATAGGGATACTTTTACATTCAATGTCAGGGCTATTTACACTTCTACAAAATATCATATACAAACTCTTGCTACAGTTCACTCTTAAGCCATTGGCCGTAAACCAATCCGTAAGCTGCATCCAGGTTTTTTGCATATATGTGTTTAAGACGTCGGAATTTGGTGCATTTAATATTACACTAGTATCGTCAGCATAGAGATATGGGGAACCGTGGCATAAAATCTCTGGAAGGTCATTTATGAATATTATAAATAATAGGGGTCCTAGCACTGACCCTTGAGGGACTCCAAACTTAACATGTCCAACGTTAGATTTTGTTGCATGACCGTTTAAGTGACTGTCCAGTTCGACATATTGGTAACGATTAAATAGGTATGATTTAAGCAATTCAAAAGCGACTCCGCGTATGCCATAGAAATCAAGTTTACAAAGGAGTATTCTGTGGTCAACACAGTCAAAAGCTTTAGTGAGGTCACAGAATATGCCCCCGCACGTGATGCCATCATTTAAGTGTGTCATTACCTCCATAACTAATTTACTAACAGCCGCCAGTGTGTTTCGGCTTTTCCTAAATCCATATTGATGAGACGAAAAGAGACCATGATTCTCAAAATGACTTTGTACTCTAGTCGCAATACATTTTTCAAACACCTTGGCAAGGATAGGTAACAGAGATATGGGTCTGAAATTGTTCATATCGGTTTTGCTACCTTTTTTATGAATAACAATGACTTTAGCTGTTTTGAAGAGGTTAGGAAAGACACCATTAAGTAAACATTCATTGTAAATGATACAAAGCGGTATACATAGTAAATGTATATTATTCTTAAGAATTTTTGTGTCAAAGTTATCTGGTCCTGTAGAGTTTGTATTTTTTAGATCCTTAACAATACGAGTAACTTCCGGTTCAATAATAGGTGCTAAAAATATTGAGGGATTACAGCCTGGAACTCGGTTCTTAAGAGTATTCATAAAAGTGAAGTCATTAGGTCTTATTGTACTTTCCCCAACACTAACAAAGAAATCGTTAAAAGCGTTTGCAATAACCTCATCATTGTCAACCATAATGTTATTTAGCTCAAGGGAAATCTTTTCAGTCGTCTTCTGTTTCCCAGTGTTTTCTCTGACCAAGTTCCAGATTGCCTTGGTTTTGTTTTTAGCTTTGGAAATAGTATTTCTTACATGATTTTTTTTAGCGGTAACTAGAACTTTCTTGAATGTCTTTTTATATTGTTTATAGTAGGCCATGAAAACATTATCATTGTTGTTTCTAGACATCGCAAGTAGTTTTCTTTTGGTGCGGCTGGAGTGTTTAATACCTTTGGTAATCCAAGTTTTTGACCTATGCTTACAAACTATATTTTTATATGGAAAATATTTAGATGCTAATAGATTTACTATGTCATAGAATATTTCGAGCTTTTTATTACAATCAGTATCTGTAAATTCCAGATCCCAATTTATGTTTTGGAGCTCATCTTGAAAGGCCTGAACTGATGCACTATTATATACTCGTTTTTTTACAACATTTTGTTTACCAGAGTTACGATGTAATAAATCCGTTACTGTTATAAGTTGTGCATCATGATCTGAGAAAGAGCATGGAACAACTTGTGCATCCGAGTAGTGCTGGCAATTAGTTACGATGTTGTCAATTTCAGTAGAAGACTTTTGCGTGATTCTAGTGGACTCAGTTATGGTTGGCCTAATGTCATATTCTAGTAATACCTGTAGCAAGACTTTGGTCTTACTGTCATCTGGGTCCCCAAAGTTTACATTAAAATCGCCAGCTATAATAACACGACGTGATTTTAAACTGCTAAGATATTCTTCTAAAATTGTCATAAATTCATTTAAATTTGAGTTGGGACTCCTATACAACACTGTAAGACTCAATTTTGAAGAAGGTGAAAAGTCTAAACAAATGGACGAAACTTCAAAAACTTTTTCACGAACAAAAGAACTGACGTCAATAACCTTATAATTATTTACAAAATCTGACCGAACAAAAATGACTGTGCCACCTCCTCTTGAGCATGATCGTGACGACTGTGAGGCACTCGTATACCCAGGTAGTATTAAGGAACGGTGTTCATCGGGTTCTAGCCAAGTTTCTGTCAACAATATTATATGTGGTTTTTCTCTTAAGTCTAAACTAACAAATGCTTCTAAACTCAGCAATTTATTACGAAGCCTATTGATATTGAGGTGCATGAGCAGCACCTTACCTAGTTTATATTTATTTACACAGTTATTTAAATTTAAATTACTCCTAAAAAAGTCAGTCCATTATAGAGCCGTTCATTAATTTTCTTAAGGACAGTGTTTATTGATGTAGCAAGTTTATATTTGCCTGTCATCTTTAGTTTATAGCCGTCATTCTTATAGTCAACACATGTGATGTTTCGGTCAATATTTTGTACATGCACAAAATCATATTTTAACAAGTTGTCATGCAAGAGACTATTGACTTTACTAACAAAAGAATTAAATCTAAAAGCATTTTCATTTGTACTACTTGGGATATGGCATACCATGACATTACAATGGGAAAGACATTTGACAGTTTCCTCAATCATGGCAGTTGTTTGGACTGGAGAAAATATGTTATAGTCGCTACCCCCGCACATAATAACTACACAATCTTTCTTAGTGAACAATTTGGTCTTATTTTTTAGATCTTGGAGTACTCTATCAGTGGTTCCCAAATTGATGACATCAGCTGTGAAATTATAATCGCTCCTACGAATTCTTGATAGTATGGAATATAACCTACCAAATCCCACCATTCAAGGTTTTCAGTGGCTTGTGTATGTGTAACACGTTGTTTGAAAAGTTATAAAAATGTACGGACGTATACTTGAAAGCATCGTCTTTTGGTCTTATTTCACGTGTTATGTAATATAACCAATGTTACTGGAATTTATAGTAAGCCATTTGATTTATTTCATGGTCGAATTTACTGCACGTAATATAGGCGCTAGTGCTACATTTCAATTAACATGACATTGCAATGTATATGTATAGCAAGTAAGTGGATTAAATGGATACTATTACCCCTTATAAATTCGAATTATTTTATTCCAATTAAATATTATTGTACGTCCTACACACACTTCAAAATAAATTATTGTTTTTATATAAATCTCAGCAGTAACTCAACCCTTTAAATAAGAATTTAAATAGATATATTTGGTAAAATTTGCAGCTGTTTCTATAAACTAATTTTAAAATTGCTAACCGAAACAATTTATAATCTTATAATTTTTGCAACTTACTTACCTACTACAAGATGCTTAGCCGAGTTGCCAATCGCTAACTCTAAGTTGCGTATCAAGGAGGTTGGAACTCTTAGGGCGCCTATAGAGAGACGGCGTGACAGACAAATCCCGTGCCGCGCATATGCGTTTTACGCATATGTGCTGTCAGTACCTCTCGGGACGTCATGGGTATATAAACTATTAAAATATACCAAGAATGCCACATTGCTCTGTAATCTGGTGCAGGAACCAGTCTACGTACGTTAATAAACAAAATTCAAACTTTTCCTGTCACAGGAAACATAAGTAAAAAAAGTTATATTAAATTCAATATAAAATTAGTATGGGCGAGAGACATAGTGAAGAGACACGACGCTGAATTTGTTATCGATAGTCTATGTAAACTCTTACAACTAAACGGTGATAAACAAAATTCAAACGTTTCCTATCACAGGTAAGTAAAAAAAGTTATATTAAATTCAATATAAAATTAGTATGGGCGTGAGACATAGTGAAGAGACACGACGCTGAATTTGTTATCGATAGTCTATGTAAACTCTTACAACTAAACGGTGTTAGTAGAAATTCAAAAGGGAATTCTTACCCTTAACACTTGTTGTTTAACTTTAACCTTAAAGCTAACAACTTAATGTAAGTAGGTATTTTACTTATTGTAAATATAAATTCAAATAAATGTATAAATTTTACTGTTTTTATACCATTCCTAACGACATCATATTAATTATGTTTTACAGCTTCATTCTTTGCGATTTATAGTTAACATATTGTAGTTCCCCCCAAGCATCAGCCTTGCACGGATTTTAGAGTCTTATACTGGCAACAAAAAAAAAAAAGAAAAATGTCAACTCCCACCATGCCCACTCACCCGGTGACGGTTGGACACGCCATCTTTACTTCATTATTCATCTCCGTGCTCAAGCCTTCGCACGTATCTACAATAAATACACTCTCAACATGGGGAAGCGGAAAAGTGAAGAGGAAGAAATAAGAAGAAAGATCAAGAAATTAAAATCAGATCTACGACGGCGAACACGTATCCGTTCAAGAGTTATATCTTCTTCAGATTCAAGCGAAGTAGATGGTGAGTTAAACATCTCAGCTGTATTTCTTCATAAATTGGCGACTCTAATGGAAAAAGTGATGCGTTCTTGCTAATTGCGGGCACTTACCTTCACACCTTACTTTTGTAACGATTCAAGGTCAAGTGATCTTTTCAAGGATTGTGACGCGTATTTGCTAATTACGGGCTCTTACTGTCACGTTAATCCTCCTGGGCTTGATTCCGATGCTCTGCTGGCCAAAATATTGAACTTATGGTTCTTTTCAGACTACATGGTCGATTATCGGTCACGCGAGGAGCGAGACTCGCTACAATGTGACCACGCAGAGTCGCCACCCCGTGCCGCAATGCCACCTCGTCCGATGTCATCGCTGATGCCGTCACCGCTACTGCCACCGCCACTGCCATCGCCACTACCATCGCCATCACCACCGCCACCGCCACCGCCACTGCCACTGCCATCACGACCAGCCTCTCCGCGTCCAGGCCCATCCTCCGCTCCAGATGAACCGGAAGTTCAGGCCCAGGTACCTTCGGCACTCTCGGATGACCAGGAACTCGACGAAAACGTCTTACTTATGTTAGGCGATGCGCCAAAGCCAGAATTAGCTTTAGGCGATAGCATACATAAGGACGTGGCGAGTAGGTGGAATGATATTTTATTGAAAGGCTTACAAAAAGAGATTAAGCAAAAACTCCTTCAAGAGTACCTCGTGCCCAGCAACTGTGACCTGCTACTTGCTCCTACTCTTAATCCTGAGGCCAAGGCGGCATTAACAGATAACCTAGTAAAAAGAGATCATGGCATAATGCAAAAACAGAAGCAGATAGGAATCGCTTTGTCTGCTCTCGCGCAGGCTTTAGATTTACTACTAAAACAGGACTCATCTTCGCAAAAAATACTGAAATCAGTCAGCGATGCTTGCCGCATTCTGTGCGATAGTCACTATTTAGAAACAATGATTCGCCGATACTTTGTAGTTTCGTCTATTAATACTCACCTTAAAGATACGCTCACTAATACAGTCAGGGACACTTTCCTTTTCGGAGATAATGTATCAGACAAATTAAAGGCAGCTCAGACCATTCAAAAGTCTGGGGATACACTAAAGAATACACCAAAAGTTGTAAATAACCGATTTAATAAAAATAATTTTACACTTAATAAAAGGTCGCAGAAAAACAATTTAAACTTCAAACCCCTGCATCAAAGAACGCAGAGCAAGTCAGATGCAGGGCAGTACTCGTACCGACCGCCGCCGCGCCCAGACCGCTCGAGCGCCAGCGCTCGGCATCGCCAGACCTCGCCGCCGCCGCGCCGCGGCTATCGAGGGTACCGGAGCTACAAGAAGTAGCTGAACATGAGGTACGATATGCAGGCAGGCTACGTAACTTTACTCAAAGATGGGCGGAGATTACCTCTGACCCTACAGTCCTAGAATGGACCCAGGGCTATAAGATTCCTTTTGTTTCGGTCCCTAGTAGAAATGATTGTCCTGCCGTTTATTCCAAGACCAGCTCAGAAGAATCGGAATATAAAAGAACTATATTAAAACTTTTAAAAATTAATGCAATTTCTAAGTGTGAACATGATCCCGACGAATTTATTTCAAGTATATTTTTGGTACCTAAACCCAACGGTGAAAAAAGATTCATATTAAATTTAAAATGTCTCAATAAGTTTATAGATACCCGACATTTTAAAATGGAAGACTACAGAACCGCTTCAAAATTAATTACTCAGGAATGTTTTATGGCTTCTGTAGACATTAAAGATGCGTATCTTTTAATTCCGATTTACGAGCCACATAGGAAATATTTACGTTTTATATTTAATGACGTTTTATATCAGTTCAATTCACTCCCTTTCGGGCTTTGCACCTCCCCGTATGTGTTTACGAAAATGTTAAAGCCTATAGTCGAATATTTAAGATTTCATAACTACCTGTCATGTATATATTTAGACGATATATTATGTGTTGGCAAGTCTTACGACGAATGTTTGGCTAATGTGACTGCTACTACATCCTTATTAGAATACCTAGGATTTATTGTTAATAGCGAAAAAAGTTCCCTGATTCCAAATACAAAATGTAAATTTTTAGGATTTGTTTTTGACTCTCAAAAAATGATCCTAACGTTACCCGATTCAAAAAGAAATAAAATAAAAAACGAACTTTTAACATTCGTTAACACTCATAAATGTAAATTAAGAGAATTCGCTCGGTTAATCGGACTGTTAATATCTGCCTGCCCTGCTATACAATTTTCGTGGATGTATACTAAACTTTTTGAACGTCATAAATATCTTTGTTTAATGAAAAACTCTAGTTATGAAGCTTCAATCACGATTCCACCTGAATTGAAGGATGATTTTTATTGGTGGATTAAAAATATTAATCATGGGTGCTCTCCATTTAGATTTAATCAATTCCAAACTGAAATATTTACGGATGCATCAAAGTCTGGCTGGGGTGCTTACAGTAATCATAAAAAGGCACACGGTTACTGGAAAGAGAGTGAACGTTTGCTACATATCAATGAACTAGAATTAAATGCAGCCTTTCTGGGTTTAAAAACGTTTGCAAATGAATTACATAATTGCGAAATTCTTTTAAGAATAGACAACGTTACAGCCATAGCTTGTATAAACAGAATGGGCAGCGTTCAATTCCCCCACTTAAATCGTATCACTCGGGATATCTGGCAGTGGTGTGAAAGGCGTAAAATTATAATATTTGCATCATATATTAACACAAAGGAAAATTATGAAGCTGACAAGTTATCTCGTACAAGATTCTCTGACACTGAGTGGGAATTAAGTAATAACGCATTTCAACAAATAAAACAAACTTTTGGTTTGCCTGAAGTTGATTTATTTGCAAGTCGCTGTAACGCTAAGTGTCACAAATACGTTACTTGGAAAAATGATCCTGGCGCATGGACAGTCGATGCTTTCACAATTCCCTGGAAAAATATATATTTTTACGCCTTTCCACCTTTTTCTTTAATTTTAAAAGTCGTACAGAAAATTATTCATGATAAATCAGAGGGTATACTTGTTGTTCCTAATTGGCCCACCCAGCCATGGTTCCCATTATTTTCTAAGTTATTAGTGCAAGAACCAATTTATTTTAAGCCAAGTGCTGATTTGCTAACGTCTCCTTTCAGATCGACGCACAACTTGCACAGGACCCTGTCGTTGATTGCCGCAAAATTATCAGGGACTCGCTATTAAAAAGATCATTATCCGCTAGATCAGTTGAAATAATGCTAGCCTCATTATCTGATAATACATACAAGCAATATGGCCCATGTATTAAAGCATACATTGATTATTGTGAAATTCAGGGCCATGATTATATGAAAATATCAATACCAATATTATTGATTTTCTAACTCATATTTACGATAAGGGTGCAAAGTATGGAACAATTAACAGCTATAAATCTGCCATCTCATTATTGTTAGGATGCACTTTAAATGATGATAGAATCAAAAGGTTTATGAAAGGTGTTTTCAAATTAAGACCAACATTACCTAAATATAATTTAACATGGAATCCAAGTACAGTTTTAAACTACCTAGGCCAGAAATGGCCTAATGATGGTCTTAGTTTGGAAACACTTTCAAAGAAAACTCTTACCTTGTTGGCTTTGTGTTCAGCACATAGGGTACACACTTTTGCACTTATTCAATTGAATAACGTAAACATGCAGTCTGAAAATGAAATAATTATAAAAATACCATCTTTAATAAAAACATCACGACCCTCGTCATTGCAGCCGCTCATAAGGCTTCCATTTTTTAACGAACGCCCCGAAATTTGTCCTGCTAGGTGTCTTAGGTCATATATAAATAAAACAAAAACACTTCGTCTTCCAAATAACCAAGCTTTATTTATTAGCTATAAAAAACCGCACAGAAAAGTAACTTCTCAAACCTTAAGTTCTTGGATTAAAACATCACTGCGCGGTAGTGGAATAGACACTTCAATATTCACTGCACACAGCACTCGTCACTCTGCCACTAGCACAGCCAACAAGATGGGTGTAAGTCTTGATCTTATTCGTAAGACTGCAGGATGGACTGATTCCTCATGTGTATTCGCCAAATATTATCATAAGGAGATAATCACCGATTGTAATCAGTTTGCGCGTTCAATCCTTTTAGCCGCCGAAGACCTGTAAAAAATAAAAATAATTAGTATAATAAATAAATAAGAATACTTACCCTGATTAGCTATAACTTTAAGATACAGATAATAGTTGGAGTCTATTTGTTAGGTGCGTAACATTTATGTATTAAATGAATACAATTTATTATGATTTATGCTGGCATATATTATGATTATACACTGTTACAAATGTAAAACAATAAACGAAATTTAAAATGATTAATGGTATTACTTACTGAATCCTTTGTATCATTCTCGTTTCATTTCACATTGATAGCTCTGAACATCCTACAATATGTTAACTATAAATCGCAAAGAATGAAGCTGTAAAACATAATTGAAGATCAAACGAACTTACCAAGTGAAGTTCGATCGAAATTATGTGAACAGCTTCATTCGACGCGATTTATTACAACCCACCCTCTTATAGTAAATAATTGTAATGAGTACAGTTATTCTGCCCTACCCACATTTAAAATGTGAAATGAAATCATAATGCTGTGAACAAATGAAGTAAAGATGGCGTGTCCAACCGTCACCGGGTGAGTGGGCATGGTGTGAGTTGACATTTTTCTTTTTTTTTTTGTTGCCAGTAATAACGCAAAAATCCGTGCAAGGCTGATGCTTGGGGGGAACTACAATATGTTAACTATAAATCGCGTCGAATGAAGCTGTTCACATAATTTCGATCGAACTTCACTTGGTAAGTTCGTTTGATCTTCAATTAGATTTTAAAAATGAGAATGTTTGAATAGCTTTTTTCAAGTAACATTTTTAGTCAAATAACTGTTGGTTTTAATCTATCGATAAAAATATCGAGCCATACCACAACACTATTTACATTAACATGTCAAAATTACCTGACACGGTCGATTTCTATGAAAATGACAGCCAAGACCGCCTCTATCTCTAAGGTTACACACTAAAGAGGTCCGTGCTCTGTGTTGCGTATCGTAGTTTTCCCTCTCTGTCACTCTTTCATATTAGCGCGACAAAGACAGTTAGCTGCCTTTCGTTTACGATTGACGATTAAGCGGTAGCGATTGCCAACATGTCTAAGCACCCAGGTTTAGAAATAGAAACCTAGTAATTTTAAAAGTTCTTACCTATGAAATAAGTGTCGTGATAACACAAATCACTTAAATAGATACTTCATTATTTAATTGTGGGTTTAATAAATAGGTGATTGGCAGGAATTTTCGGTGCAGTGTAGTTGAAATAATGGGATCTAACTATAAATATTGGGTGTCATAGATCAAAAAATAAACGACCAAGATCACCAACGTTTTTTTTTTCGGTGTATGACATCCAATATTTATAATTTAGGTACATTGTATTAAGTAAAAAAATAAAATATTTAGTTAATAAATACTTTGATTTGAGTTTTTACAATTACTTCAATAATGGATCTATGTAATTGATTTTTTAGGATAGATAAATAAGTAATTAAATTCATGTCATTTTCGGAAAGAAACATCCTTATTTTTTTATTCCAGTTACAATTGGTAAATAAAGAAGACTCAAACAATCATTGGTGTAGTTTATCGAAGTAATTTTGTTATATAACTTTGTTAGCCGAGGATATTGATCTGTTTTGTAGTTCTCTGACTGAATTCTGAAAGTTCACTTTGACAACACTCATGTTATATGCGAATTAGTTAAGAATAATTTATTCTTGTTATAATAAACAATATGTAAACTCTTAGGTTTAATAAATACCTGTAAGTGTGAAAAAAAATGGTTGGTTTTTCTTACGCAGGTACATGGATATCATATTTTAGTTGTTAAATCAATACTAAACTTAATCGATTCAATTTATGTTTGACCTTTTGGAGTACCATGACTGACATATCGGCATAGAAAATTTTATGCCAAAGACCGATTAAAAAGTCACGATCTACAGAGTAATATACATATACACGTACACAAATACATACTACACGTTCGTAAAGTTAATAATCAGTTTTCACACTTCGACGTCATGGCGTGTGACAGAAAGCTTTTTATTTGACATGGCGTCAAAAAGGTTAATAGCAACCCCATCTCCCGTACACTATATTACGACAAAATCTTACAGAATCCACCGTCGTACGCGTTAGCCTGCCGCTAAATAGCAGTGTTTGCACTGCTTTGTTTCGGTTTGGGGGTAAGATAGCCGGTGTAATTACTGGCATAGATAGAGGCAATCCATCTTAGTCCTTAGGAAAGTAGATTTTTAGATCACTATGTCCATGGGCCTCAGTTCCTGTTTTCCATCAGATGGGCTGAGAGCTCAGTTGTCTACCTTCGTCACATAAAAAAAAGAATCGACTGAAATTGATTCAGAATCAGCGATATGTACCAGTATTAATAGCAACAAAGCAACACTACATACAAAGAGGAGGAAGTTTGTTTTACACAGCGTAATCATAAATAATGCTTAATGTTCTATACGCAAACATTTTAATTTCCGCTCTGCAATCGACCGTGACGCGTTGCAGCCAACTTCTATGGAAATGATATATGACGTGCAAAACACTAGTCACATGAAATGTAAGTGAACATTGGCTGTACTTTTCAATTACATTTTCGTGCGAAAAACACAAGCTTTGTAGCAAACATTCACTACCTATTTAAAAGCGCAGCACAAAGAACTTGAATAATACCTAACTGTTATTATTATGTTATATTATACATATGATATATTATACCTACTGTTATATTATACATTAGTAATCTATTTATGCGTATCATCAATTTAGTGGATTTTGTTTAGTAAATATGTTAGTAGGCTGACCTACTCGGAAAGGGATTAAATTAGCTCAACGATATATTATTTACGCAACAAAAACTAAAGCAGAGGAAAATTCATATCAAATTAACTTTGAATCTGTAAAATGTATTTTGGTTCGTTATTTAAATCACGTAGTACATTAGATCTAACAAATAAATAAAATATTTTGGGACATCTTATACGAATCGACCCAGTCCCACAGTAAGCTTAATAATTAAGGCTTGTCATGTGGGTACCAAGCGCCGACATATATAAAAGAAGATACTTAAATACAAATACAGCCATGACGAAGGAACAAATAATTTACATAATTAAATAGGTGCACAAATAATGCTCTCGCCGGGATTCGAACCCGAAAACCCCAGCTTCGTAGGCAGGGTCACTACCATCTAGGCTATGGAGGCTGACAAATTGCTAGAATTGTTACTTAATATCAGGAAACGGCTAATAATTGAACTTTATCTCCATTGCAGGTTTCACGCCTCATTAAAATATTTACCAAATTAATTTACTTGTCGAAAAATTTAGACGCGTGGTGACAGCAGTAAGAATACATTTGTCACCACCCCAACTCCTCCTGCGGGGCTCGTAAGAGTCGACTAAGGGATTGAAGTGTCACTTACCATTATTTGATAAAAGATTGATGATGGGCAACAGCGTCATCATAGTGGACACATTACTGCAATCGCCAAATCCGCTTGCCCAGCGTGGCGATTATGGGCATTTACCTCCTAATGCGTCTATACGCATAGTTAATAGGAGAGGCCTACGTCCAGCAGTGGACTAAATGTAATATGTAAAAAATAGACTCTCTTTATCTATCTAGGACTGCACCGTTGAATTCCGTGTGATGTGATATAAAGATATGTGATAGAAGACTGACAAACCACTTAGAAAAAATATGTGCTAGCCCCACAGTAGCTTAAAAACCTCCTTAGCGTAAGACATGTATTGTGAAAATATTAAAACAATATACCTAAATTCAGAACCGATTTTGAAAACAAATGTATAATGCGTTTAAAAAAACTGAATAAACCCAATGATGATCACTTGATTAAGAAAGAGGATATATGGGGAAAAATGGAAGGTGCAGTTGGGAGGGGATCACCTAGGCGAACTTTTCTCCCCCTGTGGGTTGCCCCAACTGGGTTATTCCCACCTGTTACCACCAACTTGACACCAGTGGTAACAACTGGGAATTTTTTTCCCACCTGTTACCACTGGGAACAACTGGGAATTAAAATTCCCAACTGTTACCACTAAACTAATTGGTGGTAACTACTGGGAATTCTTTTTCCCAGTAGTTACCACTAAGTTAATATTTAGTAGTCCTATTGCAATAGGATACCTAGTAGCCATAAATTTTGTTATACAATGGTAACAATTTCGAGAGACTATACGAGTAATTATTATAAAATGTTATACTACAAATAAAGACGAATTACACTGATTTTTTATTCAAAACAAGGATATTTCAATATTTAATTTTTCGTGTAAGTACCTAAAACCTTGTAGTAGTCTTAATAATCTTAAAAAAGGATTGAGATTCGTAATCAGTTAAAACAACACTATGAAAAATGAAAGTTATCCCTTCTACGAGCCGGTCACCCGTCATCCCTTTTTACCTGCCCCTTGTAACAGTCCGTTTGAACTGCTACATATATTCCATAATTATATTTATAATTTTTATATATGTATCCATAGTAAACCAACGCAATTGGCGAATATTAAGATATTAAACGATCGTAAATAGTCAACGAAGTACTTCATTGAATTAATTCATTTCCGTTCAATTCGGCAATTGAAATACGCGGTAGTGGGTCTAGTGGGACTCGTACTATAAAATACTAACAATTAAAATAAATATTCGAACTAAAAAGTATTTTCGAAATATAATCCCTTGATCAAACATCAGTACGAAATTATTAAAACCTAAAAAGGACGATGCTAGTTTAGTGTGCAAAATCCTAGGAAACATGGCCGAAATATCATAGAGAAATAAAGAGATTCTAAGTCAAACCTAGAGTCAAGAGAAAGTAAACTTTAAGTTGTAGAAAATAAGGTCGATATTAAATAGTAGCAACGTTTTACTTGGTTCGGGAATTTTAGTGATTCATTTTAGGAAGTTCGAAAACCCTATAAATAGACGCCATTTTTTGCAAAAGGGAGGATTTTTGGCTCAGGTGCGAAAGGATGCGGTCGCTCTGCAAGAGGGTCACGTGGTAAACGAAAATGTGGAGCAAATTGCAAGTACCTTCGGTTTGCGTTGGCTGCAAGATACCGAACGGTGATAACGATGCAGCCAAGGCGATTTCTTAGTATTTGTGTAAGCCGTAGGAAAGTTTTAATGTATTAAAATTAAGTCAGATGACAAAGAATTTGTTTAAAAGGTGCAGAGTTCGAGAAAGTTGGTAAGTGTTTATTTTGTTCGTCACAGCGAGATCTTGTCTATAGGCCTTTGGACCCAACTCTCGTTCTTTCGCCCGTCAAAGGGTTGCATAT
>JALPQI010010320.1:0-42587 GCA_025490895.1 Thaumatotibia leucotreta | reverse complement strand
AAGGTTTCTTAATCTCACACTAATTGGGTGTCCCTAAAAGGGAAATTGCCCGTATTGAAGTGGACCCACTGAAAGTTTATAACAGCCCGTGACATGTCCCCAGGGTCGCGTTTTATAAAGTTACATTTTACAATTTCGCTGTATGCCTCTCTAACGCACGCGTTTCTAGCCAATATGTATTGGCTAGAAAGACAGGCAAACAGCGAAATTGTAACTTTACGAGTATTAGAAACGCGACCCAGGTGTTCGCAAGTTCGTAAATTGCGGATTTGTTTCTGTCACTTTAACCAATGCGTGATTAAAGTCTCCAAAATTTCCAAAATCTCCAAATTTTACGAACTTCGATATTCGCGGCAGGTCCCAGGTCTATAAAATGAGCTTGCATAATGCGCTGGTCGCAGGCGGTCTGATTTAGTAGTCCAATATATGCTAACGCCGCTCAGGTGACGCGGGAGTAAGGCTTCCAATTCGAATATTCGAATATTCTGTCCGTTTCAGCATTCGAATAATTTACATTGATGCAGAATTGAACCAATCACAACAAAGCGATTACTTTACAAGCAATGTTTGTATGAAATTGTCTGCGGATGACTCCCACGGCGATACATTCGTATTGAGAACCTCCTCTTTCTTATGAAGTCGGTTGAAAGGTTCGTCGTTTTCTATGAAACTACGTAGCGGAAGCCTGAGTGGTTAGACAAGTTGTCAATCGCTAACGCTTAATCGTCAATCGTAAACGAAAGGCAGCTAACTGTCTTTGTGTCACTAATATGAAAGAGCGGCAGAGAGGGAAAACTACGAAACGCTACTAAGCGTTAGCGATTGGCAACTTGGCTAAGCATCCTGTTCAGATGTTTGTGAGCACCCTGGCCACTCCGATATATTTGATGGCAACTGTACTACCTAAAGGCTTCCCATTATTCATAAACGTCTGCTAACTTAACAAGCCGCCAAAAATAGTTTGTCCCTTTCGGTCTTAACAATGTGTCCATAAGAGCAAAAGGGACAAACAATTATTAGCGGCTTGTTAAGTTAGCAGACGTTTTGAATAAGGGGCTTACAGGGTATATTAGTGAGATATTCCTGCAGAATGCGCGAGCGAAACTAAATACATTACAATGAATTAATCCTGCAGTAGTACGTCTTCTTGGAATTTCAAATGCGACGAAGCTGTGCAATGTGCATCGTAGGTACAGAAATGGGAGCGGAGGCAGGGTTGCCAATATGCCGTACGCTAGGATTTTTCCTGACATGTCATGAAATGAAAGGGGTCAGGGATTTAGAGTCTTTGTATGGATTTACAGAAATTAAATCAACGGAAAAAATAGTACATTACTATAGAGGCTGGGTCGAAAGGGGTTGCCGGACTTGCCGGCCGGCTAGGTCTGAAATAAACATGTTTTATTTCTTGTATATGCATAGTATTGCACAGTGGCACAATGTCATCATGATGCCTGCGTCACAAATTTATGATAGATGGAAATAAAAAAGAGCACTTTGCCGGCCCAGGCCTTCTAGATTTGTATAGTCGCACCAGAAACGTCATACTTCGCACTATTACTAACAATACTTTATAAGGACCATAACAACAATATATTCATTGCATGTTTGAGAAATAGCACGTTACGATACAAAAGAGAAAAAAAAAGTTCGAAACGACGGGCGATAAATTTAAACACGATCGTCCGTAGTTGCGACCTTACAAAAATTAACCACTTCTCGCACTAGTCCGTAAAGAAACCATGAAATTTTTTTCATGAGGTATACATTTAAGGTAAGCAAAAAATAGTACATTACGGCACAAGTGCGAAAAACATTAAATTCGAAACGAATGGCGATGTTTTAAAACACGACCGATAAGGAGTGTTTTAAATCGACACGAGTCACGAATTTCGTTTTTGCACGTGTCTCGTACGAAGTTTTTTAGTGCAGATATATATTATTATTCAAGGGCTTGAACAAAAACTATATAGTTCGTATGTTACGAGTAACTTTCGTAACGCAATGAAAACGAACGTGACTTTGTTCAAAACCACCCATTTCTCTTTTCTTCATGTATAGCAACCCTAAGCGGACTTAAAGCTGAGAAAAATCTCAAATAAGCCGATCGAAAACGGAGACTGAATTCATGTGATTTCATTCATGCGAGAATTTTATTTTTAAAGTCACGTGATCTGTTCAAACTTTTACCTTGCCTCTCGCGTCAAAATGCGACATACTCGTATATGCGAGTATCTTCAGTTATGCGCTGGGCCTGTTATTGTAAAACTATGGTCAATTGTAACTTTCCCACTTAACTATCACCAAATTAAAAATTTAAAAACAATCAAACTTCAACCGATTTCTCCAAGATCCTAGCATATCCTATTATCAAATCCTACTTTTTGAATGCAAACTCTTGTAAATGAATGAAAATTACCAAAAGCGCCATACATGTACCTATAACATTTGAAGAGATCCCTCGATTTCTCCAAGATCCCATCATCAGACCCCAACTTGGTGCCAACGGGACCATCTCGGGGTTGTACACGTTCGATCACAAAAGAAAAAATTAAACGATTCACGATTCTCGGAGCTATCGGGTAACATACATACAACAACAAAAAATCTGTCGAATTGAGAACCTCCTCCTTTTTGATGTCGGTTAAAAATACTACAAATCTATCTACTAATTAAATGTATATGTATCTATCTATTATATTTATATCGTCGCTTGGTATTGGTATCCACATCACAAGCCTTAATTGAGTTTACAGGATCAAGTCCATTTGTGCAAGATGTCCCAAGATATTTATTTATTTATTTCAATGCTGCATTGTTATTAATGAAATTTGTTGCATTTCAATATTCATTGAAGAATTTTATCCTTTTGGACGCTATTGACTGATAAACGCTCTAGACCGATATACATACTAATTAGTATAATCTATAATTCAAAAATCCACTCCGCTTTGATTTTTCAAACAATTAATTTAAATCGATTACTTATATTTAAAGTATTGTTGAATAGATTTTACGATTTATTGTTATAGATTTTATGAGTTATTGTCGTTGGCAGTAAACAATTTAGGGTTCCGTAGTAAACTAACTTTGCAATTTGGTATCAGTAATATCAGTATACATACGAGTATTAATCACGCTGACAAAGTGGTAGAATAAAACATAGAGTAACATTTTTTATCGGGTACCTAAAGTGGGGATGATTTTTTATATTTCTATAATCTTATAGTGTGCGGTATCGTTGAAAAGGTTTTTAAAACAAATAAGGTTCTCAAAATACATTTTTTTTTATTCAATATTACCGTTTCAGCATAAAAAAAATTGATTCGTGGCGTGGGTTAAAAAAATAAGGAAATAATCATGCTTTATTTTACATAAAGAATACTGTAAAATAAAATTATTTCAAACATAATCGACCCAGTCAGCCGTTTTTGAATAACTACGGATACGGAACCATACACTGAGCATAGCCGGACATGCATTTGGCTGGTTTTTATAAGACATTTCATACTTTATTTAAATCGTTTTAGATTATTTTGCAGTTATGCAACGTCGTGATTCAAATAAGAAAACTATTTACATGGGTATTTCTTAATCGATTTTATGATTCACATGCCTTGGCATCCGTGAAACTTCAAATCAAGATATATTACTGACATATATTATGCATAACCAATATAACCATTCTGTTTTCCGTACCTAATTACTAGGGGTCGGAACTATGGGTACAAAACTTTAAAATAAGTAGTAAGAATGTTACAACGTCATGTATAACGTCACTCTGACTTAAATCTTGAGTTTCCAGTTGGTTGACAGTACCTAAAATACTGTGTAAAGCTTTAATGCAATATAAAGTCTTATTATCATTAAACAACCTTTAAATTACTTGTAACTAAGCGAAACAGAAAAAAAGAATCTTCAATTCCCACTAATAACAACGTACCGCATAAGACAGAGACACGACACAATAACTATTAGGTAAGTACAAAAGAGACAAACAACCGGATTTAAAATTTCCGCGACCCCTGCCATTTAGAGAGGGTGGGCCGGTTACATAATTGTTGACAATTTGGAATAGTGCCACTGAGTGCATGGCTACGAACAAATAAAACATGGAAGCCGCACTCCATCCTAAATTGCCTTTCAAAAACGATCCTGAATTTTTGTTGACAAGTGTCACCCCCTCTTCAATGCATCACGGTAAAGAATTTCAATGTCAACCTATAAAAACTTCAACCGCCTTTTAAAAATAGTTGTGATTGGTGTGTTAAAGTTTTGATTGGCTATATTCTATAAACATTTGTCAAAAGGTGCAGTTAAACTAAAAGAGCATTCGCTGTTCTAACCTCCCACTCTACGAAATTCGATCGGTAGATCGGTACACAAAACGTGATTGGTTGATTTCTTAGAACGAGCGCTAGAACAGCGAATGCTCTTTTGGTTTAAACGCACCTAAAGATGTTGCGCCGAAATATGCGCGGTGTTAAGAACAGCGCTATGTCTTGGCCATCTTGGCACAATTGAACAATTGTGTCAGGCGTTAGACGTCCATGTTATATATTTATGGTCGCAGGTGCATGGTGATGCGACTCTAACGATATGAGTTTAAAAAGTGTATACAAAACTAAAGAAGCTGTGACCTTGTGTGAATTCTTTACCGGCACATGTGTTTCCGCATACCTATAAGTTGGGACCCTTTAAACGAAGCGTGAAGCATCTAGCGGGCCAGCAAGGCGGTGGCAACTGACAGGTTACTGCTGGTCTCCTGTTCGGTGCCGCCGCGATTTGGGCTCTACTTTTCACTTACGATCAGGTGGAGTGGAGCCACTTTGTTGTGCCAATACAAAAAAAAAACACGGCCTAGCCACACCAAATGCGTCAGCAAAATGTACACGTGGCGTGCGGCGTTGTAGCTAATGTAAATGTCATAGATTAGTAGATGGCATGCCGCTTGCAGGACGCAGAACACGCTCACGAGCACGGGACATACGAGTAGACTCGTATCCGTCACTCTTTTATTACCAGTTAGGAAAAAACGGGAAATCTATCCCACTAACCGTGCTCATTGGAGGATGCGGACGAAGGCCAACTCCAAGAAAATGGGACTAACGGTCTAGGAAGGGAAGTCTACCTCACGGCGGTACACTGTCGCATTAATCATGTGCTATAGCTTCTTTTCATAAACGGCTCGCCACTTTAAAAAAACTCGTGTCGTCGATGATTTGATAAATAATAATTTTTCAACCTCCGTAGCCTAGTTGGTAGTGACCCTACGAAGCTGGAGGTTCCGGGTTGGAATCCCGGCGAGGGAATTATTTGTGTAATTATTTATAACAAATATTTGACTATCTACATATAGATATGTATATGCGTCGCTTGGTACTCACATCACAAGCCTTAATTGAGCTTATCGTGGGACTAGGTTGATTTGTGTAATATGTCCGAAGATATTTATTTATGTACGTTACCAAGTTTGAGTATTAAGGGAAGGTTTTGTCATAGATCTATATAAAGGCAATTTCAGTATTTTCAGTCCGTCTCTCATTGTATAGAATCTAGAGGACCGCCATCTTTAATCAGTGACACAACTGGCCTTTGTAAATCATGTTTAAAGCCAAAACTTTGGCTCCAGTTTCCTCAAGTTTCGGGAAGCGACGACAAATTATTTAATGTTTATATTATACAACTACTATAATACACTGTTATGTTATTATTACGATACAAGGTAGCCTTGACCGCAGACTTTGTCCTCTAGACTCGAGACCGGTCACTAACGTAGGAATTACTATTGATAAAAGACGTAGCTATTCCAAGTTGCAATGGTACGCTCCGATATTATAGACGTATCTTTACGATTTTGATCTCCGTGTTTTGGACATAGATTCTGAAATGTATGTAGGTATATATTATTAGACAACAGATTAACCGTACGATGTGAAAGATGGAATAGCCTACTTGATTCGATGGAGGCGTTAGTGTCATCTCTAGTTGTTATAATACAACAAAATAAAACAAAACAAAATGTTGTGACAAAAGATATTTAATCTGTGGTATCATAAAATTATGTAATGTAGTATAAAAAAAAATAGTTGGGGAAATATTATTTGACCGACTGTTATCTCGCTTATGACATTTTGTTTTGCGTTAACGCTTACTAAACAATCAGCAATCGAGCACTTTTATATTGTTAATGACGCAAAACAAAAGGTCGTAAGTAAGATAAGAGTTTATCAAATAATATTTCCCGAACTATAACATATTATGTAATTGAATGCATCAAGATATTCCCCTCTTTCACGTATGAGAGCCATTGAGGTATTGGAAGCTAATATCATTCCCAGTACTGTGTGGCGTGTACACCTAGAGTGGCGTGTCACTCAGTCTTAACTTCTGTAGGTGGTCGCGCGCCATGCTTGTGTGAGAGAGATAAGCCAGGGTAACTGTGCGGTCACCGCACTTTCGGCGAGAGGCAGGGTGCTTCCATACTGTACGTTAGTACTAAGAGTGTTCATTATACTGTGCCGCGGGTATTTCAAAACGACCAGAGACTAACCCCCTATTCATAAACGTCTTTCAATTTAGCAAGCCGCTAAGTATTGTTTGTTCCTTTCGCTCTTACAAAAAATCTGATAACACAGAAACGGACGGATAAGTTAGATGTTTATGAATAAGAAGTGCTCAGTTGTTGTATCTACGAAGTGATCCGCGGCCTCAACGCCAGGCCTGTCTATAACCATCCAGTATCAGCTTATCTTTGAAAAACAGACGCGAAACAGTGCCGTTTTGGAATGTTGGCGTTGTGCCAGAACTATCACCTTGAGAGCATTGGCTGCGTTTGGGTTCCAGCTGATTTATGGCTACCTTTTCAGGGTTCCGTACCTGTGTGCAGTCGCCGTAGGATATATCGGCCTTGCCGCGGTGCTTAAGATATCTAAACCCGCACTCTAACGCCATGACAATAGAGGCCTGCTCATATATTTCGATATATCGGATGTCTGTACGATTCCGGTAGCCATACCATGAGCATGAGTTGGCATAGAAGTCGTTTACGTAACAGTTTCCTCAATACGCAAACCAAAACTTATGTTATGTTACGGAGGGACGCTCGACCGGACTCGAGCAGGCTGTCGAGCATCCAATGTGCTCATTCACCCCATTTCCCTTAGCTGCAGCTACAGGTTAGTGTTCCGGTAGCGTTCCCCCAATACTTCCCTCTGGCCTTCCAATTTTCTTGCAGAACCGCAGGATGTCTCTAAGGTCGACCTCCCCGAGTTCCTTCTCCTCCAGCCTATCCCTGCCAAACACGTTATATCTCGCTGCTGTACATGACGCATTCAGCAAGGACATGCTGGCTAGTTTCGTCTCTTCCGCAATGTGGACAGGCTGCTTCGTTGCTTATTCCCATCACCTTAAGATGCCTGTTGAGTGTTGAGGGTTTTGTGTCCCGTGATAATTCCGGTCTACATCCCATTTACTTATGAATATAATTAAATTGTTAAACTTACGAGTATTTAGTCACTACGCGCGATATCGTTCGGAGACCCTAGGTCTCCTTTATCAAGCATTGAGCCCGCGATCACGACTCGGGGATCGAAAGCGCGGCGCGTCAGTCTTCGAAACATGTCGCGCGTAAGTGACTAAATACACGTGAGTTTAACCGTTTAATTATACAGGGTGAAATTGAAATCGTGAACCGTAATATGTTTTTCTAACTCTAAAAATAACTAACAATTAAATGCCCCACAAGTTACTTAAAAATGGTCTTTTTTTTGTATGTTTTGGGGTTTATGTTTTTGTATTCTTTGGCTTTAGGATATCAAAACGGATTATTAAGACAAATTAATTGAATAATTTAAATTACCTCTTCAAATTTAAGTAAATAATAAAGCCAATTTTGTAATTTCGTGCAAAATTAAATGATATTTATTACATTTTACGTTTTAATAGCTTAAATAATCGTTATCACATCTTAAAATCACCTTAAAAATTAGAAAAAGGCACAAAAAAAAAATACGACTTCTTGTAAGAGTTGTAAGTAACTTGTGAAGCATTCAGTTGTTAGTTATTCATAGAGTTAGAAAAACATATTATGATTCACGATTTAAATTTCACCCTGTAGTTATTATGCCTCACCAAATTCAACAAAACTTACTTGTCAACTTATGGTAGGGCGATAAATAGATAAAACGGGACAATCATAAGCCACATGGGTGAAAGTTTGCGATTTTGCAACGTTTCTATTTCGTCATTATTCTGTCGTTACGGATTGTCAAGAAATTACCCTAAATACTGTCATAGTCGTCGATTGCCTACATTTAAAAAAACGAATTCAAGTATTATGATAATACAAAAATCCATCAGAGCAGTGATTGAGTTGTCAGTGTAAAAAATCGACTACTCGTAATTAAATGTAAATAATTAATTCATTATAGTATGCGTATAATGTGTAATAGTATCTGATAACAGCCCACATTGGTATGCCGCTGTCGCCGGCGTCAAGTCTGACTCACGCTACATCCAGCCAGGGTTGTCAGGCCGTCCTAGTTTGCTTTGTCAAGGTTGATGTGGATAAGACCGTCTCCAGGCAACAGCCCTCATTGGCGCTGTAGTCAAGTCTGACTCGCTACACTCGGCTAGGGTTGTCGGAGTTTGCTTTGTCAAGGTCTTAAGGTTGATGTGGACAAGACCGTATCCAGGCAACAGCCCACATTGGCGCAGTAGTCAAGTCTGACTCACGCTACACCCGGCCAGGATTGTCAGGCCGTCGTGGTTTTTGTCAAGGTCGTAAGGTTGATGTAAGACCGTCTTCAGGCAACAGCTCTTATTGGTACGCCGTTGTAATGAGTGTCAAGTCTGGCGTACCTAAATCCTACATGTTGGTCCAATACTGAAAGTTCATAGTAATGGTTGGAAGACTCGGTCGGTAGGAGAAGTATCGTCGTTCCGTTCCACCCTATATATTTTATTTCAGTTTCAAAGTATTTAAGTAATTCTAGTTCCACATTTGCAGTGATAATACGCAGCATTAATATGGCACTGTTAGTCAGGAAAACCATTAAGTGTGACAAATAGTATCGAAAATTGATTCCGGTTCGTTATGATCATAAAAAATCCACTCTAATACGTGACCTAATTTATTAAGGATATTTTTTACATTTTTGTATATAGACTAAGGAGGGAAATAAAAAAAAAAACAAGAAATGAGCATATAAAACAATGTAGAGGTGTAAGGTGCAATGAACAACATTTAGCATTCGTATTTTCACGACGTCCGAATTTATCATCATATTGTCTCAGTTGGCTTCAGTACAACGGATACGGTTACGGAAGTTCATTGAGACGAAAATATGAATTCTATCCTATCCCAGAAAAGCCAGAGGAAAAGGCTTATGCACTACATATGTAAGAAAATATAGTGGTGGTCCGTAATTATACCGCAGAATACAATATTTAGTATTGTATTCTGCCTCAGGTTTAGCAACCCCTAAACACAGTTATTTTGGAAAAAACTCGTCGTTCCCTTAGTTCTGCTACCAATACGGTATTCACCACCATTAACCATGACCATAAATGCATCAACTTTATAAACTTATTTCAGATTCAGCGGCCCTACCGCGAACTACGGAGTTCGTAAATTTCGGGTATTTCTCTGTCACTCTAATGACGCCGTCATTGGATTGACAGAGACAAATCCCCGAAAATTGGGAACTTCGAAGTTCGCGGCAGGCCAATAACAGTTCAGCTCAAATCTTGTTGGTGGCAACCCTAAAGGCTTCCGCCCCCATCCTCTGCGAATATTACTAGATAGAACACATGGCCGACCTTTGATAACGACTATAATAGCCTGCGTGGTTATTATTAAATTAATACAAATGGGAGAAATCTCCCGCGTTTCAACCGCGGTGACTTCGGTGGCAGCCTTATCACACGAGTCCCGTGAGAGATGCAAGAACTTTTGGATATATTGGGAGACGTAGCTGACAACTACCAATTATATCCAAAAAAATTATGAGTGTCCCACGGAAATCGGGTAATAATGTTGCCACCGAAGTCACGGCGGTTGAAACGCTCGGAAAAATGCCCAAATACAAATACTTACCGCGTTATTCATAATGGTCTCCTAACTTAGCAAGCCACATGGTGACGGCAGAATACATTGGTCACCGTACCGTGGGTGTTGTAAGTCGGCTAAGGGATTTAAGTGTCACTGACCATTCCGTGCCCGTTCCGTTCCGTTTGCCGTGTGGTGACGGCAATAAGAATACATTTGTCACCACCCCAACTCCTCCTGCGGGTGTCGTAAGAGTCGACTAACGGATTGAAGTGTCGCTGATCATTATTTGATAAAAGATTGATGATGGGCAGCAGCGTCATCATAGTAGACACATTACTGCGATCGCCAATCCGCTTGCCCAGCGTGGCGATTATGGGCATTTACCTCCTTATGCGTTTATACGCATAGTTAATAGGAGAGGCCTACGTCCAGCAGTGGACTATCATAGGCTGATGATGATGATGATGATGATGACCATTCATCTATTGAAGGTTGTAAACCTGTCGTCAATCCACAAACAGATTTGTTAGCCGTTCGTGCAGCCCAGGTCGCTGTTTGTCCAATTAGCGTTTGATCCAAAAACTGACAGCACTCAGTAAGGGACTTCAAATTAGAAATGACACCCCAGGTCAGGTGATGTCTAGAAATCTGCATCACACGAAGGCCTAGACATCAATCTCCATCAAGTCCGATTGAGGTCAATCTAAGCTTAGTTCTAACATTTGCATGATAGTTTTGGTTGATAATGGGCTACACTGTCTTGCAGAAAAAACATTCATTTGTAGCACATTATTTGTCTTGCGGGTACTGATTCGTTAGAAAGAAAGAAAGAAAAGAAAATTTATTTGTAACACAACATAATATGAAGGGTTCACGGAAAGAACATGTCTAGTCAATTCAAATTACTGAAGGAAGAACCACCTTACTTTTAACCGAATAAGGTGTGAATTTGCCATGTTTTTTTAAGCACAGGACATGTTTTTTCCGTGGACCCTTCATATGTATGAACATTTGATAAAAAAGAAACACGAATATAAAAATAGTGCCACAAAATTGTCTCCAATTGAGCATATTGCAGGCCTAGAAACAGCCCAGCGCTGGTCTTCCATTGGAGCCATTAGTGAGGTCACGGTTGGTAACATAATTTTTTGTTTTTTTTTTTTTTGTTTGCCATTCGCTTACGCACTATCGCAATTTTCCCCATTTATCGGCTTGCTAAGTTCATCATCACCATCATCCTATCTCAGTCCACTGCACGAATATCTCGCCTCTCCTATTATCTACGCGTACTTAGGAGGTAAATGCCCATAATCGCCACGCTGGTCAAGCGTGTTGGAGATGAAACTGGCAGTAGTGTCCATTATGATGACGCTGCCGTCATAAATTTTTAATAAATGAAAAGTCAGTGACACTTGAATCCTTTACTCGACTCTTAAGACACCCACATTAATTGTCGTAAGTACACTTACTACAGTATACGACGGAGCTTTTTTAAGTTACGATAGTTTTCGGGTGTCAGAAAACTTTTTGTAATAAGTTTTTTTTAATTTTTTCTTCGTGGAACGGAAACATTGCTAAAAGATTTGATGTTTTACGAAATATATCCCAAATTTCAAGTTACGACAACTTACGTAGGGGCCGTCGATCTGATGGCGACTGAACTATTTAATGGCAGATGCGGCACTTACGCCCACACAGTTAGCAGAATCGTCCCGTATTCTCTCATTTATCCTTTGAACTGACGACTTGACGTCTTTTGATCAAAACTAGATAAAGGGGTATGTAATTTGATCATTGCTCTTATATTGCGAACAGATTTATTTATAAAGGCAGCCGTAACTGCCAAGTACAGTTGATCTACCACGAGTTCTACAAGTTCGAGTATTAGTGTCTCTCTTACCAACCACCATGTTGTCTCAGACTCAATGAAAATTTGTTTATATAATAAAAATAAAAGAACCGTATTATCTTGAACCTTACTACGACGGCTATCAGCCACTTATCAGGGCAAAATATAATATTTATACCTTCGGAAAACTTTACGTAGCCAATTATGTTATCAGTTTTATTTAGGTAAAATTTTTCATTTACACATGTGGGTATTGGTAATCTCAACGACGATATTTCAAATGTGTCTGTCTCTATCACTCCAACGTAGGACTCATAAGTGTGATAGGGATCACGATGGCCTTAAGTAGATGAGTCAAGGCCGTCACGTACCGAGGAAAATGGCTTAATACGGAACCAAATCACGATCGAAACGTACGGAGAAAAACACAGGGCCTGATAATGTGACCTTGGCATTCGACGCGTATCCCCTCTGTCGCACTTGTAAATTCCTACGTATGTGTGACAAGACAGGAATTTTCGGATTTTAGACCCTTTTTCGGGACTACGGCCGGTCCAGACTTGGTAAGTGACCGGATTTTAGTGTCAAATATAATTTTAAAATATATTCTTTCAGCTTCATTAATTCAACTTTTCGATTTCATTAAAAAAAAATTAGTGCTTAAATGTATAGGATAGGGATACCCGTCTGGAAGTAGCGGTAACCCGTTCACGCAACCCCTTCTTAAGGTGCGTGCAGAACAAAAGAGCATTCGCTGTTCTATCCCCCTAGTCTACGAAATTCGATCGTTACGCGAAACGTGATTCGTTGATTTCGTAGAGTGGGGGATAGAACAGCGAATGCTCTTTTGGTCTGCACGCACCTTTACGGATAGTGAAATTAATGGGCTATCCGCTCGAAAGGTAAGCAAGGCGTTTGAGCTACGAGGGCTGTTCCGAAAGTTTTTAGTTGCTCCGGTTCTATTCATGCGATTTAAATTAAATTTATATCATTGTGAGGGACATTTCAATACTTATTATGGTTAATAAATTTGTGCATGTAATAGGGATAGTTTTTTTATTATATTTTTTTTTACAAAATCTGTTTTGTATGAAATTTAACATTGTATGGAAAAATTGGCCATTTTTGACACATTGAAGCATATTTTGTATAAAAATCTTTGAAAGCCGTACTTAAATATACCCGGGATAAATAATTTAGTTCATTTTTCTTTTTTTAAATTATAATTGAAGAACAATGATTATTGATTGAATGATGATTTTTATAATATTCGAAATTTCAATTTTAGAGTTTACGATTTTTTTCGATGCCTACTCATTTATGATTAAAGTAAAGGATATCACGTAATTTGTACTTAAAAATAACGGAAATATCTTCAATTACTAGTACCTATAAAATAAAATAGTTTTATAAGCGCATGATGTTCATAGCATCTCATTAAAAAAGTGTCTTAAAAACCGGTATCATGGTCATTGGAGTAAGGCTCGACACGTCTAAGTAAAACAAAATAATAAAAATATCTAAAATCTTTACTAAACCAAATTTACCCCGCCTAAAGCGTCATTGAAATATCCCTCAAAATGGTGTAAGTTCTATTGAAATCGCATGAATAGAACCGAAGCAACTAAAAACTTTCGGAACAGCCCTCGTATTCAATGAACGGCTAACCCGTTCAAAGGCTTTCTGGGAAGAGGTCGAGTCCCTGGGGTAGACCATCTGGTATCTGTAGTACGTATGGAAAGTGAAGGAATCTGGCAACAAGGGGTGCCCAAATAATTCCCCCCCCCCCCTCAATTGTAGAAAGTCCCTTGGGACTCTATTAGGGTGAATATCTGAGCGTTTTGGTGGCTAAATTTTTGCTGAAGTTTATTTCCTTTACAATGTGCTACTTTGCCATTTGAAGGAGGCACAGTACCTTATACAAATGACGGAGTATAACATTGAGACGTTTAGAAACTTCGGCAAAAATGATGCCACCAAAAATAGGCGGTTGAAACGCTCAGATATTCACCCATTAATTACTACACACATTATCACATCTAACCGATTAACGGCTGATGCAGTTACGTCGTTTCAGCTCTGAGCGCGGCAGGGCCGACCTTGTGGCTACAGCGACCGTTGTCGGCCTTGAAATTCGTAGATTCCGGCGCTGCGTCCGACATGTATTTCAATCAGAATTGAACCAATTGAAGATTCAATTCCAACTTGCTAATTGGTTTTTGCGGTTGTATTAGTTTCGTTCATTCATTAAATTCAGTAATAAATAAGTCTAGGTTAGGTATTTTATAATGTGTTTATATTTTTATATGATTTATTGTGTTTAACTTTTATAGACACTTTGTAACAAACCTAGCGAAAAAATAAGTGAAATAAAGGATATAATAAAAATAAATACACAAATCACATGACACTACTTTATATATTCTGTGATGACGCGGGACATCTTACAAATCAACGTAATCCCACTGTAAGCTTAATTAAGGCTTGTCATGTGGGCAGCATTTTTTTTTCGATATTTCGTATGAGTCCCATAAGGAAAGTTGTTTGTCATCATGAACATACCATACCCTAAGGTATCGGTAAATAATTTTGAAACCACTTGTAACGAAAAAGTATGATGTAATGAAAATAACGTTACAAAAGAAGCAAATCCTTTCGAGTATTGTCAATAAAACACTATAATCAGTTGTATCATGACTTGCCAAACGATAAATTGCTATTGCTGTGCAAATTATAGTAATTAAACATCGGAGTGGCGACAGAACACACGTAATATATCGTGAGGTAGTAAAACTTCTAGGCGGTAGCAGTAAAAATACTATCTTCTCGGCAACCATTATACATTTTATAAACATTTTTTTATCGATCCATTCTAGAACATAACTAAAAAATAATTCAAGATACAAAGAAAAAGTAAACAACAGGGTCGTATTATAAAGTTACATTTTACAATTTCACTGTTTGCCTCTCTAACGCACGCACATATTAGCTAGAAAGAGAGGCAAACAGCAAAATCTTCATAAAACGCGACCCAGGTGGTCTTATCAAAATAAAATTGTAGCTTAAAGATAACTTTTGGAAATTCGACAATGTCAAATAGATATTTGGGTCGATTGGTTAAAGGCTTTATTAAAAACGTCGAAAAGTAAGAACTAGCAATGTTAGATTTCTAAAAATTTTACAATTGTAATGTTTGTCAGTAATCTATACGAGTATATTACCTATCGTGTTGAGAAATGTGAAGATAGATAGATGTGAAATGAATGAAGCAATCATATTTAAATACATATGTAAATTTCAAGTTATTATCATGTACCTTGGTGTCTAAAGGTGCATTCAGACCAAACGAGCATTCACTATTCTATCCCCCACTCTACGAAATCAACGAATCACGTTTTGTGTAACGATCGAATTTCTTACAGTAGGGGGTTAGAATAGCGAATGCTCGTTGGTCTGAATGCACTTTAAGGTGACCGAAACGAATGCTGAATAATAGTCACTACCTTTTAATTAGTTGCGGCGAAAAATTTTATTATTAAAAAAAAATTAAGTACTTAGTTCGGTTTACCAGATTAATTCCAGATTGGCTCTAGCTCTTAGTGTTTCTTCATCAACACTTTCCAAAAGCAGATAAAACTAAAAGATCTATTCGCATTGAATCAAACGGTGTCAATAGTTGGAAAACTACCAATTTTCCGTGCTTGAGCATTTTAAAAGCAAACCCGTTATCAGCAATGCACTTGACTTTATCACGGTCGT
Organism: Thaumatotibia leucotreta; assembly: GCA_025490895.1. Lineage (NCBI taxonomy): Eukaryota > Metazoa > Arthropoda > Insecta > Lepidoptera > Tortricidae > Thaumatotibia > Thaumatotibia leucotreta. The sequence goes on along the minus strand of JALPQI010010320.1, from coordinate 26,925 downwards.
GTATCACAGACGCAGAGCTCCAAAAATATGTCAACGATTTTGATCCCTATGCTTTGGACATACGTCGCGAAATGTAAATACATTTTGAGACGTGATTGCACCATCGAATATGGTGATAACAATGCAATCGAACTGAAGTGGGCAGCCGTAAACCAGCAGCCCTGTAGCAAATATCGCAATCCGCAAATTTCGAAGATTTGGCTCTGTCGAAAGTCACAGAGACAAATTCTTCCTTCGTTGGAGTGACGTGAAGTCCACGAAATTCACGAAGTTATTTAATAGTTCAGGCCCTTTGACGAACTTCGAAAACCGATAAATATGACGCTTCTCACTATTCAATAATATACCTTCTGTAGTTTCAATAAGTGCTACAAACGGGCAGTTATTTGTATCCATGATTACTGATGAACTAAGTATTGCTGCGAACACGTGATTGGTTCCGGCTGTTGGTTGAAAGGTATTTAGCTGTTAAGTAGCGATCAAAAGTATTAAAGAACAAATCGAATCGAGTTCTACTAATTTACTATCAATTGCAATGTAACAGAAGACCCAACTCTTCCCGTGGGTAAGGTAAGAGTCAACTAAAGGGTTGAAGTGTTACTTAATAGTTTTTATACAAGATTGATGATGGGCAACATCATTATAGTCGAAGGCACACTACAGTGTAAAGTTCCAGGTAACTATAACTGTTGAAATTACTAGAGAAAGTACACTAAGTACAGTCACTTCTGCTTGTATAAAAATATAAATTTTGGACAAAATCTTGTTTATTTCTTGTAACCAAACCCCATTTCCCTATCGATCTTTTACGAATAATCAAGGAATCGTCTCAAAGGAAATAACAGCAAACGATTTTGAAATCTAGGAAGCAGAATAATGCAATCGGAACCAAGTTTTTCCCTCGCCATCAACTAGCGAACTCGTCAGGGTCAACAAAGCTAACATCTACAATGAGGAATTCCATTGCCTCCATTGTCCGAGTCGTTTTTGAACAGGCGTCGTGCTAATTGCGAATAATTGTCTTAAATGCGATCTTTATGCTCAATGCCGGTTGCTTCTGAGACTCGGAAGTGATTTAAAGACACTCTATCATCATGGTGATTGGAGGAAAAACGGTGTCACTAGAAGTAACACTCTTTAGGTGGACCTTCCGTCTTTGAAATTATGTTTACTATTAGCCCAATGACGCCAGTAGACGAGTCGAGTTAATCCAAAAAGAATGCCCGTGACGCTGTAAACACAATCCCCTGCATATGCACGCTCTCGTAAATGTATATAATATACCTGTGTCACAAATATGTACATACGTTTATATACTCGATAAAATCGATCAATCGTTTGCCGGACACTTACCTGTAAACAATGAAAACAATATTAGTATGTATACAATACCATAATTATAATTTGCCCACAATTCAAAATACATTCGCAATACTATAAGCAAAATTCAAAGTACCACAAAGTGCTAAACTTGGCACACGAAAAAAGCACACACTAAACATAATCTAAGGTATGACAAAGTATAGCTCCTAGATACTTTGTCATACCTTTACAATACACATAACAAAACCTTAAGTGTCTGCTACAGCTGTCACGTCATTTAAAATAAACACGCAAAAAAGGTGTCCCCCAAGGAGCTACACTAGAAACCCAAAGAATATCAAAAATTAAGGAGTACTGCAAGGACCAATACTGGGTACATAATTCAAAACGCAACGCTCGAATCACGTCGCCCGTCCGAGTCTGAGGGCCTATCGCGAACCACGAACGAAATGTTTCCTCTCTCGCACTTGTAAAATGTAACGTAATTGTGACAGAGGCAACAGGTCGATCGTAGTTCGCGGTAGCCATGCTGAGGCGGAACGAAAGCCCGCCTCGGCAACAGTGAATCGATTACCGGCGCTGGACGCTCGAGATGTGAGGTCACGCGCACTTAACAGGGATGTCGTCTCAATCGAATGCCGGAGCGAGTGTTGCGGAACCGATTTAAGAGTACCAGTGCATACAGGGTTTATTTCTGTTACCTAACTTTATTAAAAAAATACAGTCGAATTGTACCTCCTCCTTTTTTATGGCGTCGGTTGAAAACTTTTAAATCAATGTAACAAACAAAGAGTATAGGGGCTAAATGAGAATAAAATTATAAATAAACTAAAACTAAATAAAACTATCAAAATACACATACATATATATATATATGTGTATTTTGATAGTTTTATATATATATATATATATATTATATATATATGCGGTAGGATCGTTGATCAGGTGTTTTTGTGTTGCAGAGGTTGAGTAAGTATAGCAGCGAAATATTAAGGTGCATTTAGACCAAACGAGCATTCGCTCATTCTATCCTTCACTATACGAAGTTCCTTCGTTACACGAAACGTGATTCGACGAAATTCGTTGATTTCGTAGAGTGGTTTGGTCTACGAGTAAATGCAACTTTAGTGATAAACTCGCAAAGAGTTATTATGATTACTAGGATTCAAACATAACATCTCTTTTTTAAGCAGGGTCACTACGAAAACACCATCCGTTTTCGCTATGGAAACCGTCGTATAAGTTTTTTTTAATGGTTACTTTAAATGATGAATCGATTCCTAATCGACTCTCTCTTCGACGTCATAATGTGTCCTTGCGCCAATTTGCAGTTTACGATGTCGTTTGCGCGCTCGAGTACCTCAGACTTCAGTCGATACTCGATATGCAATAGGTATACGATAAGCATCGAGTGCACGTGATAACGTAGCACAGTCGCAATCAGATATATCAGAGCAGACAGGGTGCTCATAAGCACCTGAACAAGCCTCGATTGTCATGGTGTTAGAGTGAATGTTCAGAATTTTTTGAGCACCTGTACCTGTACGCTTAATTCGAACCCTATACCCATAAGTAAAATCTACAAAAAAAAACAAATGTGGCTGACTTCCCATAGCATTTGACGTCGTTGACACATATCGTAAAACACGTTTGCAGATATATTTTTACGTTAATAATAAATATCAATAATTTTAACTAAAAATGTATGTAAACTCAAGGTTTAAGAATTTAAATTCGTAATAAAATCGAGTTTGAGTTCTAAAAGTGCGTGATTAAGGAATAATGCAATTTTTAGGTTTGTTTATACTTTTTAAGATTCTACTGACTATTGCTATACGTCTATAGAACCATTTTTTTCTCCCTGACTTTGGATTTATGCTACAGAGAGCGTTAAAGCGATCGGAAAGCGAGGTTGGTTGCCTGGGGCAAATCCAGGACCCAATCAGACTGGGCTACAATAGTTTTCACTGGCTAAACTGGTCTAGTACATTACACTGAAACAATATTTTTTCTATAAAACAATCCAAATCCAACCATCGACCAATAGGAACTCATGCAGTCGGGACTGCTTGTATGTGGAGATTGTGGAGGTAATGTTTGCCAAAATCGATGAGCCGAGTCGTAAATCGTGTATCGCTCTCGCTTGCACTTTCTGTTTTAAGTGAAGCGTAAACTCTTTTTATACCTCTCACGGACGGTACAAGGTCTGCAAGAGAAAAAGCTTGGACCTTTAAATATTGTCACGAGTCGATTGCCAATATTTGTACATATTTAATAGTATTTTATGTGACTGGTTCATAATGAGAGGCATTAATACACGAGTGTTGTTTTATGAAACGAGCCGAAGGTGAGTTTCATAATAGGATAACACGAGTGTTTTAATGCCTAATTATGAACAGTTGCATACATAACTTTATCTACATGCATATAATAAGTTTTCTACAATATGTTTATTTTTGTGACAGCAAATTATTGGTCACGGTTGTAGCGGCGTCCCGGATTTCTGGTGGTGTTCCACACATTTCAACATCACTGTCTTCGTCGTCATAACTCATTTTTCAGTGTAAATATTTCACAACGAACTCGATAATATTAAACTTTCAAGTCAACAGTCCAAAAAAGTTGGATGTTTGAAACAATTGAAACAAAAGAAATGGCTGACATTAGTTTTTTTTCATTCATAGACAAGGTCTTGAGTCGATATCGATTCACAATATTCGAGATTTAGAAGAATGTATGGAATATGAATTTTATTGTGAATGAAATTACAAATCGATTAATTCGATAATCGAAATGAAAGTGTGATTTTTCTTTTTAACAGAATGTTCGTTAATTGTATTTAAGATATCGGTTGCCGATATCGTAAAGTAAAATTATGATACACCCACAGATACAGATTTCTTAAAGTAGGCTATTTGCTTACCGCCGCTAAACATATTGTAGACAACTTATGATATGGATGTAGATAAAGATCTTTAACGCGTTCGCCTCCGGTAGTATTTGACTAAGTGCAAATACTATGGCTATCGAAATTATCTGATAGAACTCCTATGCTAGAGACACGTATGTGTGTCCAAAAAGATTGTACTCCTATGCCTCAAAACGTTCGTATCTCTATGCCACTGGCATAGGAACTATTTATATGCAAGAACTTGATTTATGACAGTGGCATAAGAATAAGATTATTTTGATCACGTACGTATATTTGTCACTGGCATAGGAGTTAGATTTTGTTGATCACAGATCTGTCACCGGCGTCGAACGTGTTAATGAAAACAAAATTTAACGTCATAATTTTTGTGTTACGCAGTAAAATTTTGTGTAATTACTTTTGGCAGTGAAAAAAGGTGACAATCAAAAATACACGTCTACATTTTTTAATATGATGTCTATTTCTACTGCCAAAGGTTGTTGGACAGAGTACACACTATAACTAGTATGACTAACATTCGTAACACAATTGACGCGAACGTGATGTTTGTTTTGTTTGAGGCCTTAACTATGTACAATTTTTTTAATAAATAATAATCGACCCGTGATTGTCTGACTCTACACAGACTTTCTTAACACGTTCGCCCCCGGTACTGTTTCACTAAATCCTAATACTACACCGACTGAAATTTTCTTATTAGAACTCCTATGCCAGTGACACACATGTGTGACCGAAATTATTGTACTCCTATGCCGACGACACAACACTTGTGTCAAAAATGATCGTATTTCGATGCGACTGGCACATGAGTAAGAACTTGATTTATGCTAGTGGCATTAGAGTACGGTAATTTTGATCACGTATGTGTGTCACTTCACTGGCATAGGAGTTCGATGTTTTTGATCACAGACGCTGTGTCACCGGCGTCGAATGTGTTAATTAATTATTGAAATAGTCCCTTTCAAATTCGATGTAAAACTCTTATCTGTGCGTTTCCACGGTACAAAGTGTTTACACGCGGGACAATGATGTTTTGCAGTTTGCTCAAGTGCACCCCGAACAATTGGTGATCGGGCCGGCGACTTGCCGAGACGCGATAAACAAATAAACGTTTCACCCGTATGGTTTCTTGTCGCTTGGCTGTGCATTTTAATCAGATTTGGGTATGTTGCGTATTGCATCTCTTTCAAATGAAGAGACATAGCTAGTGATTGAAAATTTGTCAAATGGACATGAAAGTGAAAGAGCACTTAGACATACATAAAATATAAACAAACATTTCAAGTTCAATATTCAAACTATACGAGTAGGCAATAAAATTGAATACAGATTTTTCAATTAGATTCGTATTTTTCTTGGACCTTCCCTGCCTACATGTGTCCTACCCTACCCAAAGGACATAAGCTCAATATTTCTTTTAACTCTATGTCAAATAGGCAAAGCTTCAATCAGATTCTGCAAAAATATAATGTAGGCACGAGGTTAAGTGTTCCTATATGTCAATTTTGAAGTGTTGAATAAGTTTTGCAACCATAGTTCCGATCACTGTATATAACATACGTCTTAAAATCATACAATATTAATACATATTATTATTTGGATGAAACAACTCTATTACAATCGTTGCAAAGAGTTCGGATTAAAAAACAGTTCCTCAAACGACAAATGAATGATTTTATACATTTTATAATAGTACATTTACATAAGTTTTGTGTCCGCCATGAACGCTTTTATTGTGATTGTGACGATTTGATAGCTGTTGCCGCTGTTGGTCCAAAACGCGACTAGTCCAAATGGATTTCACACACGCTTTTCGGCTGAAACAATTTTCGCCAACACGCTACCACGAGTAAAACGACTATTGTTACTAAAACCTGTTACAATATTTCCTCTTACAAAACGTGATACTTTTGCTCCTTGCACAATGGGACCAAATAACAGCAAGTAACAAGAAATCTGCTCGCCACAGGTGTTGGGCAAGTATGTAGGTAGGTAGGTACCAAAGATTGATCTTTATATTCTTATTCACATATTTATATTTTTTTTAATAAATAATGTTTAAAAAATACAGATTAATCTTGGTTTTAAACAAATGTTTTTGTTTTACTTGGACAAGATTATACATAGTGCATTCAAAAATAAAAACTTAAGTTTTACTATGTGAACATAGATACAAAATCCAGCAAGTCGGCATACCAGGGACACATAAGATGTCGAAGGTCGCACGCTCTGGGATCTGAGGGGACGATTACAATGGATCGACTGTGAAGCCAAGCCAATATTGGAAATGAAGAGACTGGGCGTAAAGGGAATTCAGGTCACTAGTTTATTAAAACATATTGATTTATACTGAGATTTCCTCTGATCTTTATTAATGACGGTCGCCAGTGGAAACGAACCGATATTAAATCGTGGGCACTGACGGATTGATGTCTGATCTAGGCGCTCAAAAGCAACCAAACTAATTGCCTTCTGACGCCGCGGTCTAAGTACTAGACAGTACCTCGACTGAGAGATCGGATACCGGTTTTTTATCCATACAAAAGAACGGTTAATTTTCGTTCTTTGGTATATAAATTCTTTTTTAACCGGCAGTGTGAACAGTGATCAACTACAAATATATCTGTCACTGTTACGGTATCTATTCTAGGTCTTTTATTTGTTTATTGTAAGCGGAAATAGTCAATGGCTCATCTCATCACCACTTACTCGCATTTGGTGGGTTGTAAGCAGTACCTCACAAAAAGTAGGTATTTGTTAATTAAGATGTTTAGGTTGTCAGCCGACGATTTACTGAGGTGTAACGAAATGACATAAAGCCATCCGTGACTGATGATATATACATTTCCCGATTTAAAAAGTAAACAAAAGTATAATGCGAAATTTAATAGGTGTTTTATTACTTATTACACGCACGCAAAATTTGGCTTTTCTTTTACACGTGATGACATCGATATGTTTGTTTCTTCACATGAAAATGGAATTACTTTATTTGGTATAATTAGCGTTGAAAATTTCCGGATTAAATCCCGTTTCTTTCCAAACAGCTCGTTTTTTTCCTGATTTTTTCGAAAAAAACAATGAAATTTTCCACTTAAATTTTCAACTTTAAACCAATGTAAATTAGGTCTAATTTTCACTTATACCAGGAGAACGCGATGTCACTGAGGAAAAGTCAATTAAAACAGATGGCGAGGAGTGACAGTGACATTGATTATTTCTGTAAAAACCCGAAAAAAACGGAAAAAAACGAAGTTTTCATACATTCCCGAAAAAAACATGTTGTTTTTTTCCGACATTTTCAACGCTAGGTATAATACAACAACATTGGCCTTATAAGACTTAGAATATATTAGGACTAACAGGCGTACTACTGAGAACAGAGATTTCAGGGATTTGTCTTCGTCACTCCAACGAAGGCGTAGTAAAATCCCCGAAATTTGCGAACTTCGGTGTTCGCGGTAGCAAAAAAGTTACCCCTGTGTTACCCCAAAAAGGATTCCACTCAGCATGAGACGTAGCATATTCGCCGATTTTCAATAGCCCATATAAAACTGCAGTCAAAGCAGTGCTTATATTGACTGTGGCAGCATTCTGCAATTTCGTGGAAACTCGCAAGCTTCCGAAGCTCTTCAATAATTGATTCCAATCACAGCTCCGCGCAGTGCAGCGTTACTTTGAATGTCAAATCCACTGTAGGGAGGAAAACTACGTATTAACCTTATCAATAAGTTTATCAAGCTCTTCCGCTCGCGTCGAAATGTTGCACACACGCCTATTTGACAGTAGAATAATTCATTCAAACGTGTCACCAGAGAGCCTGACCTACTCGTAAAACGGGGATTTTTTTTTTATTTTGCTGTGATCATATAGTGTGGGATATCGTTGAATAGGTCTTTTAAAAAGAAGAAAGTTTTTTTCATCAATATTTTTGAAGCTCCAGAATAAATAAAAAATTGTTTTCCCTCCCCCCTAACTTTTAATCAGTGTCCAAAAAATATGAAAAAAATTAAGAACACTTTAAAATAAAACTATTTGGAACATAATCGGCCCAGAGTATTAAGACGTAAGACGAAAACCAGCCATGTCGGGCCATGCTCAGTGTAGGGTTCCGTAGTTATTGGTATTTATCATCCACAGGATAATAATTACGCATTGGTAACGGGAGAGGCGTCCAGCAATAGACTAAGATACAGTTTTCATCAGATATATTGTAGCGTATGAAGCGTTCAAAAATATCTGTACACGCCTTTATTGCCATAACGATAGAGGCGTGTTCAGATGTTTTTGAGCGTTCCGGACGCTACGATATATCTGACGGCCAATACCTACCAGGATTCAAGTAGTTAATAAAAACCAACTGGTGGCTCAATGCTGGCTCGCCGTGTGGTGACGGCAGTAAGAATACATTTGTCACCACCCCAACTCCTCCTGCGGGTGTCGTAAGAGTTGACTAAGGGATTTAAGTGTCACTGACCACTATTTGATAAAAGATTGATGATGGGCAGCAGCGTCATCGTAGTGGATACATTACTGGCCTACATCCAGCAGTGGACTATCATAGGCTGATGATGATGATGATGATGGCTCAATACGTACAGCAGGGCTAACTAGGATGCCATTCTGCAATCGTATACTATAAGCGATAAAATCATGTCATAACTACATAGTATAAAATAAAGTCCCTTTTTCTGTCCCTAAGTCCCTTTGTACGCTTAAATCTTTAAAGCTACGCAACGGATTTTTATGAGATTTTTTTTTAATAGGTAGAGTAATTCAAGAGGACGGTTTTTATGTTGATATAGTACCCGTGCGCAGCCGGGGCGGGTCGCTAGTACGTCATAAATGTATGAGAATGACAGATGGGTACGAAGTCACTTGACCATTTCCATACATTATTGTCACGCGACTTATCGCTTACATTTAAAAATAAATGATTCCCTCATTCAGACCACGGATTTGCGGCCACAGTATGAAATGAACACACAGAGTAAAGTTCACAAGAAAATAGACTAGAAATACCTTTACTATCAGAGTCACCGTTAACCGCAGACGAAAAGGAATACCGTCATCGAATTCATATTTCATGATGTAGGAAAATACTTGAACGATTACGGAATTCCCATTCAATTGTATTTATTCACTTGCCAGCAATATGTTTTGGAATATCATGTGACATCATTACTATTACGCGTTAGGTTAGGGCAGGGAGGTAGGACAGGTATATTGGCCTACCTGGAAGTTATAGGGACGGAGCTACACTAAGGAATAAGATAGTAATATTCACCTCTCATTCCTTAGTATAGCTCCGTCCCTATAACTTACGTAAGAACTTACAGGTGTACTGCTGGCCGACTACCGCGAACATCGAATTTCGTAAATTTGGGGGATTTGTCTCTGCCACTCTAACGTAGGCGGCATTAGAGTGACAGAGAAAATTCCCCCAAATTTGGGGATTTCGAAGTATGGCCGCTGTTACTCAGTAGAAAACGAAAATTGTAAACAAACCTAAAGACTTGCATTATTTCATAATCACGTACTTTTAGAACACGATCTTGGTTTTATCACCAACCTTAAATTAAACCTATTTATTATTAGTATTATTACTAACGTAACAATAAATCTGCCAACGTGTTTCACGATATGTATCAAGCCATATTTGATTACGTTTTTTGTTTTCTACGAACCATATCGGTATCTAGATCGAATTATTGATATTGCATTTGCAGTTACCTGAGACCAAGCCACACCAGGATGCTTAGACAAGTTGCCAATCGGTAACGCTTAGTAGCGTATCGTAGTTTTTCCTCTCTCTCATATTAGTCCGACAAAGACAGTTAGCTGCCTTTCGTTTACGATTGACGATTAAGCGTCAGCGATTGGCAACTTGGCTAAGCAACCAGATGCGTGCACAGCACGTGCAAATGTCATAGTAGATAGCACACCGCTGGCACGTCGTGGGTTTACACCAAACGAGCGAATGGTCATTCTATCTCCCACTCTACGAAATCAACGAATTTCGACGAATTACGTTTTAAGTTGCGTTTAAACCAAAAGAGCATTCGCTGTTCTAGCGCCCGTTCTACGAAATCAACCAATCACGTTTTGTGTACCGATCGAATTTCGTAGAGTGGGAGGTTAGAACAGCGAATGCTCTTTTAGTTTGAACGCACCTTTATGTACTGAACGAATTTCGTAAAGCGGGGATAGAATGAGCATTCGCTCGTTTAGTATAAACCCACCTTCACGAAAAGGCTGAACGTAGGCCTATCCTACTATGTGGACGGATTAGGAGGTAAATGCCCGTAATCCCCACGCTATCTACTTACAAATTGAAATATATATATTTTTTCCGTCACTGTACATATTATATTATTCTGCGACCATAATATATAACATGGACGTCTAACGCCAGCTCAGAAATGCCTCCAAACCCATTGTTCAATTGTACCAAGATGGGCACGACATAGCGCTTTACTTAACACCGCGCATATTTCGCCAATCAAAACTTTGATGGACCAATCACAACTATTTTTAATCGGCGGTTTAAATGTTTATAGGTTGACATTGACATTTATTACTGTGATGCATTGAAGAGGGTATGATTCTTGTCAACTAAAATTCAGGACCGTTTTGGAAAGGCACTTTAGTATTGCGTGCGGCTTCCATGTTTTATTTGTTCGTAGATAATATTATATCTCCAATCTCGACCGCTACAATTATCGAAGCATCACGGCCTTGGGGTCCAGTTACAAGCGGACTATTCGGCTGCCGGTCTAGTTTCTACTGACCTCAACGACCCGCCTAATTTGTGTTAAGTATAACTTGATCTACGCGGCAGAACATATTGTGGGTGGTCGGAGACCAATGATTGGTAGAACGAAGAGTATACGGAGTCCTTAAGGCTGAGCCACATTGGATGCGTGTGCAATGTAGGATACCGCTTGCGTGGTGTGAACGTGAGCGTGACGTGCAAGCGATGTGCCATTTACTATGACATTTCCTACTAGAGATGCGCAAAATCGCTCAAGGAGTTGAAAGGCGTGATTCATGTCTTTGGCTCCCTGAGATATATATCGCTCATTTCGCTCAGGGGATATGTAGAGAAGTCAGAGACAGAATGAGTGAGATTTGAATCATTCACTGAATGGCCGACACGCTCCGAGTTCTTCCGAACCGCATCGAAACTATCTCACTCTTTTGGCTCGACCGGCTCATCTTAATCATGAGTGAGAAAGAGCGAGCAAGTAAGGTTGTCACCGCTGAGATCGACGAGTTAAATTGAGTTGGCGAGCGAGTTCAATCTTCAGTGAGTTGAAAAGCGAGTGATTGATTTAAAAGATATAGTTCATTTATTTCACTCACCCATGAACGACACATCTCTATTTCCTACGCTACAACGCGCACTTTTAAGTACGCGCGAACGCCGCGTGCACGTGCTGCACACGCCTCCCGTGTGGCTCGGCCTTAAGCTTGTGTCGGGCGCCATGCTTGTGTGAGTGACATAAGACCTGCCATGGTAACTGCGCGGTCACCGGAGCGGGGGGCCGCTAGAAGGTGGGAGGCAGGGTGTGTCCAAACTGTACGTTAGTACTATTTATAACACTGAAGTGTTCGGCAGTCAACCGTCCTTGAACCGTTCCCAACACAAACACAATTTAAGCCGCTTTACACAGTAGCCATATTTTCGGCGTCGGTCATACGATCCGAGACAATTTGATCCAATTGTAGATAATTAAAACGTGGCTCATTCTGAAACGGGTTTGTTTCCGTGTACAGCCGCCATCGGATATATCGGAGTGGGATCGGTGCTCAGAAACATCTGAACATGCACTTGAGTCCATTGACGCAAGATGGGATGGTCAATGGGCCATAATTCTTATCGTTGTCTTACTTTCCCTAAAAAACGTGACGCAGTGGTGATTTTTGTACGAGATGATGTTTTGTTTACAATTTCTGACGTATGGATTAAAATTTTGCCTAAAAAAGAAAAACAAGTGGATTTTTTAATATAATGAGTCGAAACAGCAACTAAAAGCGTGACAGAGTGGTATGAAACAAGACAACGAAAATAATTTTGACCCAGGTACCTTTGAATTAGGGCTCCCGATATACGTACTATTCGACGAACCGTAGCTCCGTGTTCTTAACCCCGGCGGTACTAAGATCACGAATTTCACAGTCACGCCGAGATACGTACCCGAATCTTTGTTTGTATACGTATCTACGAATCTTGGCTTCGTTCTGGCAACGACTGCTCGTGGCATGGATCCGGCCGGACCAATTACTATGCAAACAAATAAGGCCTACTATTGAATAACAGCTTGTTTTTAAAGTACGTATTGAGTATTATACTCTGAATCGGGACGAACGGTATTTTATTGATTAGACTTGCATTTTTCGTATCGATTTATGTTATAGAATAACGTGGTAGGTACTGTGTTCTATATAACAAGCGACGGTGTTATTAATGGATTAGAATTTATATTGTGATTTTGAATCACCAGATAGAAAAATTAAAAAAGAATGTTAAAAATATTTTCCAAATTGCTATACATAAAAGTACACAGTCGTTCATTTAAGTTTATTACCTGACCGGGCGGCCCTTTTGTAGATAAGACCTATACATACTAAGAATTTGCACGCGCAAAGTAGCTAACAATAGTTTGTCTGCGATGTAATTGACCACACGTGGTAATTTTACTGATAAATAATTAAGTTAACTTGGGCTTTACCTGGTACACCTTTTGTTTGTGAAGTTGAATGAAATAGCCGCATCTTTGTTTTGATATACTTAGATAAGCGGGGATGTTTTAGTAAATTTGAAAAGGGCAATTTCGGGTTTTGGTTTTATACGTGTTTAGTCACTAATAAGATTGCAGGCCGGACAGACTTAGCGAGAGTTTAGTCGAATTTAAATTAATTGTTTTTTTATTATTTTGTTACGTTTTTGTATTGTTGCTGTTGGTGAGAAGATAGCGTTTTTAAAGTGTATTAATAATGAAGATCAGTTGGGTGTGGAGTTATGCCACCAGGGTCGGTGACACGGCTTTATGCACTTTGTGCAATGATCGTACGAACAATGAGTTTTCGTGTCGTGGTGGTACAACAGGATCGATAGGAAAGCATTTGAAAGCGGTGCACCTAAAATCTCCCGTCATTGTCACGACATCCAATGAGTTAGTATATTGTATTTTTTAATTATATTGCTTTTTAATATCCTTTTATATTTTAAAAGTTCCTTATTTTGTAGGAAATAACGCTGTAAATTTGTATATTTATGACGCATTTATTTTATTCCTGAGTTATGGGTTTCCTAGTATAGATTAATCGTTGTCTGGTACCCTCAATATTGATTTATGTATTTATTTATATCAACTTTATTGCACGAAAGAAAAACTTAAATTATGATATTTAGAACTAAGAAAAAATATTTACTCCGCAGTCTCCGCACTGTGTTATGTATTTTTTAACTTCCGTTCACATCTCATTATTAAATTAGGTAATTAATACATGACAATGTGTCAGTTTTTATGAATATTGAACTCAGAAAATATCTATATTTTATAATTCTGCCCTCCTTACCTTAAAAAGTAAAATATTAATATGTAAAATTTTATCTCAGTACGTATACACGTTATCATACTGAAATTAAGTACAACTAAGTTATCGCACTTTACGTTAGAAAGGCAATTAGGTAACCACTAAATTAGATTCACAAATATCACGGAACATTCTCATCCGTTTTCCTTAGTCCTTAAAGACAACGCATCGAATCGTCACTCAACAACGCGGGCGGAACGGATCTGCGTGTAATTAAGATACGTATCCCCGTGTACACGTGTATACGTAACTTTATTGATACGTAGCCGTGTAACACGCAGGAAACGGGCCTTAAAACCGTTGCCGTGTAACACGGCAACGGGGATCCGGCTACGGTTACACGAAACACGGTCACGACCACGAGCCCTACTTTGAATACCCCTCCTATTGAATACCTCTACAAGTTACGTGGATTTCTCCATCCAAGTTTTGGACCTGACGTAAAATGAGCCACTTTTCGCACTAGCGTGTAAATAAGGCACCATCTGTACTAAAAATAAAATTATACGCTCCGATACATCTAATGGTGACTGTACGTTGCAAGGACGCTTCGCCCAGGCATAAATATAATTTACAGCGTCTTTCGAAGGAAACACGGAAAATTAAGTTATATTTCCACGCGTGCTCAATAAAGGGACCTTGACCTCGTGCCAAGAATGTAGACTATTTAGAGGTTTTCCTCCTAGATGTACTAGGCTGTCACAGGTCTAAGGATGTTTTGTGAGTCATTACAGAGAGCGGAACTATAATAAATCCTCAAAACTGTCCTTAGGAACACTTCAGCCAAGAATAATCACCAAATTAAAAATCCCCGATTTGTTTCCATCATTGGTTTCCTACTTTCTGAATGCAAATTCTTTTAAACGAATGAATATTACCAAAAGCGCCATACATGTACCTATAACATTTGAAGGGATCCCTCGATTTCTCCAAGATCCCATCATCAGACCCCGACTTGGTGCCAACGGGAACATCTCAGGCTTATCACCTTTCGATAAAAAAAATGAAAATCGGTACACGATTCTCTTAGTTATCGAGTAACATGCATACATTTTTTTTTCAATCTGTCGATTTGCGAACATCCTTCTTTATTGAAGTCTGTCAAAAAGAGACGGGTAGCTGCGAGAAGACCGCGAGTTGCTGTCAAACCAACCAGTTATATGTAGAGCAAAAGCCTCAGATTTAAAACTTTGACATGACACTGTCAAGTGTCCGCTTTCAAAACAAATGCGCTTGAGATAAGTGTCAGACCGCGTCATGACGACTGATAATGATAATTGGGTATGTCAAGTTTTTTGAAGTGGTGTAAATTATATTTTATTTGGATGATAGGCTTCCTAAGGATCACGAAAAACCAGTTATTTTATTTTTATAACTATTAATTTATTATTAATATTATTTATAATATTTTTAATTTATGGCTCACAAGCTAAACGACTTTTGCGCTACTGAAAATTTAAAAAAAACATGATGGTTGTCAAATATGTCACTGTCAAAAATAACTACGTCTTTCAACGGTTTTGTTCGTTCGATTGCATTTGGTGGTTTCAGTGATTTATAGAATATTTTTAACGACCTCAGCACGAATTTTGGACTCTTGATCTTGCCGCACTACTCCATGACCCCTGCACGATATTTTGGACAACGTTTGGATCTTCCTGTGACGACCTACGCTCTGCTTTTTGGACTACGTTTTCTTGCCTTTCTGACGACCCTGGTTTTGACTATTGGACTGCTTCACGTACATCTAGATACAATGAATAGTGACTGCAACCGAACCGTGACGGAGTATTACAGAGATATGCTCATGTGCTTCGTACCCAGCTGTAAGAAATACAGACGCGACTTTCCCGACTCAGCTTTTCTATGTGTACCAAAATGTTTTCAACCAACTTGGTGTCACGCGTTGGATATAAATTGCCCGAAACGGACCCTATATGTTTGTGAAGATGAAGAGCATTTCAATGTGAGTGTAGTGACTATTCTATGTATCAAAATTATACTCAATAACACGTTTTTATTGTTATTATTAGTATGCATTTTAAATATTTTGAAAGACGTAGTTACATTTGACAGTGACATATTTGACAACCGTCATGTGTTTTTTTTTAATTTTCAGTAGCGCAAAAGTCGTTTAGCTTGTGAGCCATAAATTAAAAATATTATAAATAATATTAATAATAAATTAATAGTTATAAAAATAAAATAACTGGTTTTTCGTGATCCTTAGGAAGCCTATCAT
The DNA here is from genome assembly GCA_025490895.1 of Thaumatotibia leucotreta. Taxonomy (NCBI): domain Eukaryota; kingdom Metazoa; phylum Arthropoda; class Insecta; order Lepidoptera; family Tortricidae; genus Thaumatotibia; species Thaumatotibia leucotreta. Next base: position 10,825 of record JALPQI010010320.1, on the reverse strand, counting down.
CCAAATAAAATATAATTTACACCACTTCAAAAAACTTGACATACCCAATTTGATAAATGAGGTAAGTCCAGTATAATCTTACATATAGCATAAAATGCATATGATAACGATAAAACTGTTTTCAATAATCTTTTTTCACGCTTTTATACGCGTCAGAGACGATGATAAGATTGATAAGGGATTAAGTTGGATTATATACAAGATAAGAAAAACTCATACTCACAAAACTTGTTTACAAACGCCTAACTTAGCAAGCCGCTAAGTATTGTTTGTCCCTTTCGGTGTTATCAATACGTGCATAAGAGCGAAAGAGACAATCAATTAGCAGCTTGTTTAGTTAGGAGACGTTTATGAATAAGGGGGTGAATCGCGACTTGTCCTTCCGTCGCGGTAGTAATCGCGGGACAATGATTGATCCGGGTGGTTAAAACTAAGGTCCGACCGAGACCCATACTTTAGTCTCGGCCGAGACCGAGACCGAGACCGAGAATAAATTTGATTCTTGGCCGAGACCGAGACCGAGAACGAGACTTAGAAAGAAAGGATAAAGAACGTATAAATTACATAAAAAGTCCCTAGCAAATACCTATAGTAAGTCCAACGTCAAACTAAATACAGCATTTTTTTTTATATGTTCTTTTTTTGATTTTTTTTTATGTAGGTACCCCAATAACCGGTATTAAAATTTGAAGTATTTTCATCGATAGTATGATAGGGGTCACTTACTCTAAATTATTCCTTCCGTTCATTTTAAAAGTGAAATTGCAGTCAGTTCATTTCAATATGACACCAATAAAATCGCAGTAAGTTCGCGAGATGGCGTCAAGCTCGCCAATTACAGCTCATTACGAATCTCGGCCGCGGCCGAGAGTCCCTGCCATTTTGGCCGAGAGCCGAGAGGGATATCTCGGCTTGATTTTTTGCCGAGAATGCCGAGACCGAGACCGAGACCTCGGTCGGAACTTAGTTAAAACGCTCCTCGAAGAATCTAAGGCCCTATACGCTAACTTACGCGGAGGCCCGCCGCGTGCTCAGGCTCTTGGGTCCCGCTCCGGACACGGGCCGCGGGCCAGCGAGTCCGCGACGGGCGCACGCCTAACTTGGCGCTGAATCCAAGAAACAAGTCCGCTCCGGTGTGACCGCCGCGTGCGCACGGAGCGGACACCCGCCGCCCGCCGCGCGGATTAACGTCCGTCGCACGCGCCACGACAGTTAGCGGTGTCTATACAATTTCTTTGAGGCGGGCGTCCGTTGCGGGTAATCCGCGTAAGTTAGCGTAGGCCCTACGGGTGATTCTCTGGGTGATTAAAGTTCCAACACACTGTCTACAATATATAGATCTTACCGGCTCTGTAATAAGGTATACATACATTTTCAATTAACCGTGCGAACGATATTACCACAGACTAGTATAGAACTAGACGCCGTAAATGATCGTTTGTCTAAATACGTATAAAAATAATAAACATATAAATCGACTCTGCAAAAATAATTACACGACTGTGTACTGTCGCCATGAGATATATCCTGAGCGAACAAAATATCTGAACACGTCTGCATCGTTATGGCAATAAAGGCGTGTTCAGATATTTTTGAACGCACCGGACGTGACGATATATCTGATGGTGACTGTATGACAGTTCACTATTTCGAGTACTTCGGGTTTGTTTTTATAGTAAACGTGGCCGAGTATAACTTATACATATGGGACCCGAACATGTCCTTAAACTGCGGTCTGAGGAACCAGTTGATTGTCAGCAGAATATCCTATTAATTGCAAATTAATATTAATTGCGGCGCAGTACACTGCGATCGCCAACCTATTTGCCAAGCGTGGCATTAATAATTATAAGTATTATTTAGACACAAAGGGTGTAAACCATACACCGGAAAATGCACTGGGTCGTATTTTTGATATAGCTCAATTCGACTGAATTTTCTTGTTTTTTTGTGTTGTATATATGCAACTCGATATCTCCGAAAGTCGTGAACCGATTTTCATTTTTTACACACATTTTTCGAACTTTCAATTCTGTTACCGGCATAGAAAATGCATAAAAAATAGTAATGGAAACATAACTCGGGACTAAAAAAATCGCAAATCAGGTCAGGATCGAATGAGCTCGCGATTCTGAGTGGAAATCATATTAAAATTTTCAAATCCAAAAAGGGGGGGAACAACTTTGAAAACAAATAAAAAAAAAGTCCATAATTATGATAAGATGTACTTTGTAATAAATAAATTGTAGCTTTGTAATGAAATAAGGTGGAATATATGGATACTTATATTACATTACATAGCCTCGTAGTTAGCTGTATTTTACGTATCAATTGCGCAACTTGTGCAATGTAAAGAACGCTCGGTCATGGTCCTATTCCTTGTATTTAATGTTGATAAGAGATTACAGATTACAATTTGATGCTTTCGAGTTATGAATAATACAAGATAATTTGAATACAAAAATGTAGAGGGTATTTCTCATTTAGATTTATCAGTTATCACAGCCATGTAAAGATAGTTAAACTTAATTTTCTATCTTTTTATATATTAACAGAAAGCTGAACGCAAGGGCTACTTCACAAATAAGTATCAAAATTCAAAATGCATGACTTTCTAGAATTTAAATAAGAAATACCCAGGAACGTTAGAAAGATAACGTAAAATATTGCGCGACGCAGTGACGTGACATGAGATTTTAATGCACAATATTCCGGTATTAATTGAGACAAGAAACACAAATGTCTTATACTTTTGTCATGTCATGGTATAAAACTGACACAAAACAAAATTTTGAGATGTAGGTACCAGCGATGGCCTATCACAAACTTCGTAAGTAATCCGTAAATTCTGAGGATTTATCTCTGTTCCGCCAATCCCGGCTTCACCGGAGTGATATCAAAACCCCGATATTTACGAATTCTAATGTTCGCTGTAGTAGCTCAGCATTGTCTACGATTTGTAATATAATTTCACACTAATTATGCCACCAGACTAGATTAAAAGACACAGCGAATACAGTGATATGCAACCCCGCAGATAGATTTGCCCCAGTAGTTCGACAGTTTTTTATAAGTTGTAATACTTATGGGTGCTTGCATGGTCTAGTTTCCTCTATGGTCTGTGGATAGTGTCGATCCCCGCGTCGGATGCACGATTAGGGCCACAAAAACCCGGTCTAGACTATGGGGTCGGTGCCCTGCGCGCGCGTCGGTCCGAAGCGCCACTTATGCCACTTAGTGCTTTTCACTTCAAAGAATGTCAAATTTAACACGTTCGCCCCCGGTACTGTTTCACTAAATCCTAATACTACGCCGATCGAAATTTTCTTATTAGAACTCCTAAGACCCCACCAGACCAGTGACACACATATGTGACCGAAATTATTGTACTCCTGCCCGCGACACAACACTTGTGTCAAAAATGATCGTATTTCGATGCGACTGGCACATGAGTAAGAACTTGATTTATGCTAGCGCCACTAGAGTACGGTAATTTTGATCACGTATGTGTGTTACAGGCATAGGAGTATGTTTTTGATCACAGACGCTGTGTCACCGGCGTCGAGTGTGTTAAGCAGTATTCGTGGCGTAATTGAAATATGACACAAACGAAATGGCTCAAAATATCTAATAGACCCCTACAGATTCACGCGAGAAGTCTTGCCGAGAAATTGTGCGCGAGAAGCGAGAAGACATCTACAATCACACTTCTCGCGTGAGTCTGTAGGGGCTATCATATGACCTTCTCAAATTACAAAAGGAAAAATCACTTTTAACATAATAAGGTGTGAATTTGCCTTGATATTTTAAGCACTGGACATGTTTTTTCTGTGGACCCTTCATACAGGGTGAAAATTAAATCGTGAATCGTAATATGTTTTTCTAGCTCTATAAACACCTAACAATTAAATGCCCCACAAGTTACTTAAAAAAACAAATTGGACAAATATTTTTTTTTGTATTTTTTAGGACTGTGTTTTTGTATTTTTTGGCTTTAGAATATCATTAGGCTTTAGATTATTAAGAGAAATTAATTCAATAATTTAAATTACCTCTTCAAATTAAAGTAATTAATAACGCCTATTTTGTCATTTCGTCAGAAATTCGATAATATTTATTACATTTTGACGTTTTAAATAGCTTAAATAATCGTTATAATTTCTTAGAATCACCTTAAAAATTAAAAAAGCCACCAAAGAAAAAACATGACTATGTCTAAGTAACTTGTGGGGCATTCCATTGTTAGTTATTCATACAGTTAGAAAAACATATTGCGTTGCGATTCACAATTTAATTTTCTCCATGTATTTTCGTCGGATTTAACCCGTCAACCGCTGGAAATAAACCATGCAATTAACGATACAGGAACCGTACATTCCGCTATACAACGCAACCTTCCATTTCCCGTTTGCCAAATGTTTCGACAGTTCCGTGCTTCCTATTTTTTTATAATGTATTCTACTGTATACATTGGATGTGAGGAAATAGTTCCTTTGTAATGTTGATGGCTTGGACTTATTCGTAGTATAATAATACATTGTGATACAAGTGCGAAAAAAAAAAGTTCGTTACTAATTTCCTTTTCGCATGTATATCGTAATTCGTATTACGTTTTTCAATACAGATGCCCAAAGTTTCGACCTGACAAAAAAAGTACCCCTTTTCGCACTAGCGCGTAAAAAAAGCACCATCTGTACTGAAAAAATACGAGCTTGTGGTGACAGCTAGTGACATTTGACACCACACCTGTCATCGGTCGCGGTTTAGTCGAATTTATACCTATGTAAACATATTCACCTCAATCGATTGTATATACATTTAGTTCATAAATATATATAAATTATTAGCGATATCCACCATTCGTTAAAGTACAGTCAAAGACAAAATAAGGTGTACACAAAAATGTTCATAAACATGTCCCAATGCACTCTAATTCTGTGTAATAAGAATGTGCATATTTATGATAGGATTCTTTCGATTTCGATACTTATATTTGCACATGACTGTAAGGCCCGTATTAGACAGCAGGCGACAAGTTTCCCCGCCAATGCATCACCAGCCGTGTAATAGGCGGTTAACTACTTTGGCAGTAAACTAACGGTAGGAACCAATCGCTACATGGATCTCTTTTTTGAGCCAATAACATTAGGGTAATAAAGAGACTAATTATCTCTGTGCCTCAAGTGACTAAAACCATAGACAAATCTACCAATTTGCAATATGAATCAAAAGAAATCATTAACAATTTCGCTTCAAACTACCTTATTACACGGCTGGCATCAGTGACAAATATAAAGCTGACATTGGCTGCCGTCAAATACGGGTTTAAACCACGACTCTTTTTTTTCCGGTCAGTGATTCGTGCCGGTGCAACGTTTTTGCTCGTTTGGAGGACCAACGCTCGCCTCAACAGCCACTTGCTAATGATCTTTCCGCCAATCTGACTGGGATTATGCTATCTTCGTTATACTTGTTAGCGCTAGTTCAGGGTGAAAGAGAAAGCGTCATGCCATCAGTCGAGACTTTGCGGCAAGTAATGATAATTAGTGCCGAATATAACCGAACGTGAAATTACCCCAACAGTTTTTGAATAACTACGGAATCGATCCACTACAATTCCCAAAATGTTCCAAATTATTTGTACAAAACGTTATTTTTATGTGACTAGTTTTGGTATGGAAAGGAACGTTTCACACAAAAATTTTGGGGCATTTTGAGAATTGTAGTGGATCGATCTTGCTCAGCATCATTGACTCTACCAGCTTACAATTTTAATGACTATCGAAGACGTGATCCAAATGTACAGTTAAAGACAAAATAAGATGTACACAAAAATGTTCAAAAATATGTCCCAGTGCACTCTAATTCTGTGTAATAAGAACGTCGTAACATATTTATGAGCGGATTCTTTCGATATTTATTTTTGCACTTGACTGTACCAAATTTTTAAGAAATGCTTCTCTACTCTGAATATGGATCTACATTGTCATGGCCGGATTTTTTACAGATATTTTCCATCCAATAGTGAAGATTCAAGAGATAGAGTCAGAAAAATACGCGAAAACCCGGTCTAAACTTCCGGCTAAAGCCCTACGGATAAAAATACATTCAAGAGCAATAAAAATAACTCAAGATTCAATACGTATGAACTGTGTCGAGTGAAGATTTCATCGGCTTTTCCCTTACCAGCGGTTCTAGCCCTAGCACATCTTGTTTGACAGTAACTTGCGGCGTTCTAACGGTTACCAATTCTATTGTGTAGTGTAGTGTGTATTATTATTGTGTGTATAGATTACTAGGTATTTGCTCGAGCTTGCTACGAACATTCGCTCATTCTATCCCCCACTCTACGAAATCAACGAATTTCGACGAATCACGTTTTGAGTAACGAACGAATTTCGTAGAGTGGGGGATAGAATGAGCGAATGGTCGTTTAGTCGAAATGCATCTTAAAGATATCTACCCTACACTGAAAAATAAGGATTCGTGAAATGTAACCATATTACCGTTTACATATAATTAAAAAAACATTACCATTACCTCCTAATGCGTCCATACGTATTAGTAATAGAAGTAACAGGAGAGGCCTACGTCCAGCAGTGGACTGAAATAGGCTGATGATGTGATACTACACTAGCTCGTAGTAAGGGAGAGTAGACATCGCTGCCTAAATATTACAAGGTTCTATGTAGCACTTGTATCAACTTGAAATTTGAACATTGTCACACTAACACTTAGTCCTGATTTAATTATCATGACATTGTAACATACAACCGTGTCATATTGGGGTAGCGATATGTAACGGAGTTTCCATCGCCGAAATACGAGTAAGCTGACATTATGCGTAGGTGTCTTTGTTCCGATTCATAGTGCAATCGGTATTCGTCACTCATTGTTTTAGTCTTATTTATACTAAACACTTATTCTGATGCCAAGATTGCCAAGTTATGGACGATGTTATGAAGCTGTATTGTACTATGAGTTGGCAAAATAATGTTTTCACACCACCTATTCGAATACGGGCCTTTTCCTTTCTGCTAGGAACGCTAGGGCAAAGTGTCATTTTTCTGTTCAAATACTTTCTATTGCCATACTAAAAACTAACAATTAAATGTGAGTATCAACAGTACATTAATAATTATTGATTAACATTTGTTCAGAATCGTATATTTGCATACAATTATCATTATATGATATATTTTTTTATTTTTCTTACAGGTGGTGCGAAAAGCAGTATGTATCACACAATATCAAAATCATGTTCTTCGTGGGCGCTAAAGCTCGAATCCCTCATTACGCTCAGGATTCCACTTTAGAATCCCAAACGTAAAATATGAAAAATTGGATTAGGTGCATTGAATACGTCTCAGTCCAAACACAGAAATACACATATATATCATTAGCCTATGTATCCACACTGCTGTACGTACGCCTCTCTTATTAACTATGCATATGAACGCATTAGGAGGTAAATGCCCAAAATCGCCACTTTTTGCAAGCGGGTTGGTGATCGCAGTGTTCTGTCGTGGTCTTTTATCTCTGTCCGCCACCTTCAGGTAAGTGACATCATTGCATCGAAGGCGTGACGTCATGCACTTAACATGCTATTGATCGTAGGTCGGATTACATCAACTGAAGACGCTCAACAACAACTACGATAACTAAAAGGGTTGAGATACGAGTTGGAAAGTTAGATCACGCTCTTTACTAAAATTGAGAGAGTCGCCGAACCAATTCCTATGATAGTCCACTGCTGGACGTAGGCCTCTCCTATTAACTATGCTTATTGAGGCATTAGGAGGTAAATGCCCATAATCGCCACGATACGCAAGCGGATCGGCGTTCGCAGTAATCTGTCCATTGTGATGACGCTGCTGCCCATCATCAATCTTTTATCAAATAATGGTCAGTGACACTTCAATCCCTTAGTCGACTCTTACGACACCCGCAGGAGGAGTTGGGGTGGTTACAAATGTATTCTTATCACGGCCACAATTCCCAAGATTAGGTATTTTTAAAGGACTTAAAAAAAGAGGCGGTTCTAAATTTCACTGAATGTTCATACATACAAATGTTACACGACATCTCCGAGAAACGTGAACCAATTCAACTTTTTTTATCGAACGAAATTAAATAGCCCCGATATTGTCCCGTTGGCACCAAGTTAGGGTCTAATGATGGGATCTTGGAGAAATCGGTTGAAGTAGGTTTTTTTTACTTTGGAGATCTTAAAAAATATGATAAATTATATACCCCTACTGTATACCAGTCGTAAGTAGAATCTAAAGAAAATGTAAATAAATATAGCTGGCTTTCCATATTTGTGAAACACGTTGACTGAAATATGTAGTATATTAGTACTAATAAATAATTTTATTTTTAAATGTATGTTTAAGTCAAGGTTTAAGGTTTTAAGTTGGTAATAAAATAATACTTACCAAGATTGTGTTCTTAAAATGCGTGATTATGGAATTTTGCAAGTTTTTAAGGGTTGTTTACTTTTTTAGATTCTATGAAGCATGGTAATAGCTTTTTACGCTACGCAGTCAGCAAGGTGTAATAGTGCCTTAACAATGTAACCTTGAACGTCGAATACAAAACGCTTCCAGAACATTATTTGGCAAAATCGCCAAACAAGCCACTTAGTCAAAATGGATGTAATTTCGCGGAACGTTTTTTTGTCTGACTTGGAATCACAAGGTCGCGCAATGCTTAGTAATGCAATGAGAATAAAAAAGTACGATAAGTACCAAAAGAGCGGAGGCAGTCGCCACCTGATCACCAGATACATAGGGGGTAATATTTGTTGTAAACTTGTTATACAGGGTGTTACACGAACCACTGAAAACCTTGAACGGGGTGATTTATTAGGCTATACGGAACAACTTTTTACTATGGCGCCATTCACGAAATCTTAAAAAATAATTTGTCTCATTCTTAAGGTGCATTCAGACCAAACGAGCATTCGCTATTCTAACCCCCTACTCTACGAAATTCGATCGTTACACAAAACGTGATTCGTTGATTTCGTAGAGTGGGGGATAGAACAGCGAATGCTTGGTCTGGATGCACCTATACATTTTGACCGATCGATCACGAAAGAGCAGATTTTTTTTGAGATTTAAGGGTTATCTCCATAGTAAAAGTTGTTCAGTATAACAAATCACCCCGTACTAGGTTTTCAGTGGCTCGTGTAACACGTTGTATATACATCAGCCTATCCCAGTCCACTACTGGACGTAGGCCTCTCCTATAACTATGCGTATGGACGCATTAGGAAGTAAAATAATGCCCATAATCGCCACGCTGGGCAAGCGGATCAGCGATCGCAGTAATGTGTCCACTATGATGACGCTGCTGCCCATCATCAATCTTCTATCAAAGAATGGTCAGTGACAATTCAATCCCTTAGTCGACTCTCACGACACCCGCGGGAAGAGTTGGGGTGGTGACAAATGTATTCTTACTGCCGTAATAGTGGCAACAGAATAACAGCATCTGTGAAAATTTCAACTGTAACTATCACGGTTCACGAGATACAGCTTGGTAACAGACAGATAGACCGACAACGGAGCCTTATACCCAGGTTGCTTAGCCAAGTTGCCAATCGCTAACGCTTAGTAGCGTATCGTAGTTTTCCCTCTCTGTTAGTGCCTCTCTTTCATATTAGTGCGACAAAGACAGTTAGCTGCCTTTCGTTTACGATTGACGATTAAGCGTTAGCTATTGGCAACTTGTCTAGGCACCCTGGTATTTCTGACCACCCGTCGCCGACCGTCGACCGAAACGTGTCCGCCGGCGACTGTTCAAATGTTTTGTTCGGTAATGTTTGAGGGTGGTTTCTACTTTCTAGTAGGTCCCGTTTTATCCTTTTTTAATTTTTTCTCATATCCGAAGCATCGCTTGGTTTGCAGCAATTCAATACCTCTTCCACGTTATTTTATCGTGACCACGCATTCCGCGCATTCGCTTCGCGACTGAATGGAACATTAAATAAAAGTATGAAATAAAACAAACAATGTGTAGCATGTACAATACGCCGTCTCCGATGTGTGACGTCATAATGAGTCATGGCTCGAATACAGAAATATAGCAAACTGTGTGATAACGTATCATATACGTTTATTTAGGATAGAAATATCATGCGCTATTCGTGGTGTATCCGTGGCGGGTGTCGTAAGAATCGACTAAGGGATTGAAGTGTCACTGACCATTATTTGATAAAAGATTGATGATGAGCAGCAGCCTCATCATTGTGGACACATTACTGTGATCGCCAATCCGCTTGCCCAGCGTGGCGATTATGGGCATTTATCTCCTAATGCCTCTCTACGCATAGTTAATAGGAGAGGCCCACGTCCAGCAGTGGACTATGATAGGCAGATGATGATTCCTGGTGTGATATCTAGGAAATAGTGCATTAAGTAAATTAAGTTCGATACGAGCGGCGTTAAATTGAAACACGATCAAAGGGAGTGTTTTAAATCGACACGAGTCACGAATTTCCTTTTTGCACGTGTCTCATGTCAGTCATGTCTCATACGTTTTCTAGTACAGATGGCCCTCAAACGTTTCGACCTGACAAAAAATTAAACACTTTTCGCTCCAGCGCGTAAAAAAATCACGAAAACGTAAAGCACGTAAAAGGAAGGATTAGTAATTAAGATCCACCTATATTTTGGTACTCAACTGTCCAGAAATACCAATTTGCATTAAAATGTACAAAACATAAATTTTTCTAATAATGTGGTTTTCCTTGGTGGGTCATCAACAAATGGTGTTAGAAGAATTTCACCCTATTTCTATAATTTTAGTATACAAGACA